>JAFIDM010116174.1:0-15680 GCA_023159025.1 Thereuonema tuberculata
AAGGCATTAAGACAGTTACGTTCTTCTGTTAACTACATTCATGAGTATTACTCATGTCCAGGTGGAGATTCTTGTCATTTAGTAAAACGGAATAAATGGTAATTGTCTACAATACCGAACCAGTGGAATTAAAGGCCTGAACGCACTTCTCCATCTCCGTTATGTTTTTGAAACGTCTTTGTATCCGTCATCGGCAAAATCGTCGCACATTTTTCCGTCGCAAGTCACGTCAAACGGAAACGGCATTACGATTGAAGTTCATTAACATGCAAAATCTCTTTTAAAAAAGTTGACATCTGCATATTCTGACGTATAGTATTCATTGTTTTCAGTAAAAAAATTGTTTATTTTCGACAAATAATCTCCTCACTGTGAAACTTAATTCGTACTAACCTTCGATCTCATCGAAGCGGTGAACAAAATGGCGCCGGCGAACTTGCTATCCATCTTGAAAATCCTATGAATACGTCAGTACTGTCTGATTGGCTATTGCTTCACACACACGATCTGATTGGTTGGCTTTACGTTTGCACAGACGGCGATGATCGTTAATATCAAGATATCCGTTGTGTCTTTTGCGACTGAATTCTGAGACGTAAAAGCAATTACACTGCTTAACAAATTTGAACTTTTTTTCTGTCCTTTAGATGAAACTATGTGATTCTCTATAAACAAAGGGTGCTTGATTCATATCTGAAAACCAAAATGTTCCACCACGTCCGGTTTTTTTAGGAGACCTACTTTTCATATTTATACAAATTTGTGAGAGAGAAATTTAAAAGAGACACTGATTATGGAAAACACATACACTAAAATGATTTTTTTTTACCGTTTCCGCTTATAGGCATGTCCCTGAGTGTCCCTGAGAGTAGACCAACAATATTCAGCTAACATACTTCCATTCCATCGTCTACTGAAGCGCTTTTCAAACATAGCAATGTCCTGGTGGAACCTTTTCCCCTTGCTCATCGCTAACTGCGCCGAGGTTTTCAGGAAAAAAATCCAGATGCGAGTCCAGCAAGTGTAGTTTTAAGGACATATTGCAGCCTATAACATGAAAGCATTTCACCATGTCCCGAACAAGATCTTCATAGTTTTCTGCTTTCTCATTTCCAAGGAAACTTGAGCATTCAGATTGAAATGCCCTCCAGGCTGCAAATTCTCCTTCTGACAGTTTATTTTCGAAATATTCGTCATTTATTACTGTTTTAATCTGTGGGCCAATAAAAACCCCTTCTTTTACCTTTGACTCACTGAATTTGTTTCTGAGATGCAAGAAAGCCAATCCTTCTCTGTCCAGCGCTTTTACAAAAATTTTCATTAAACCAAGTTTAATGTGCATTGGTGGAAGAAATACACATTGCGGATTCACAATTGGTTGATGTGAAATGTTTTTGGTGCCGGGAATGTAGTTTGTTTCTTGAAGGGCACTGTTTACGGATGTAGTGATTTTTTTTTGTCACGGCTATCCCATTCACATAGGATGTAGCAGAATTTAGTGCATTCTTGTTGCATGCCTGTTAACATCCGAATGACTTTCAAGTCGCCACAAATGTTCCATTTGAATGTAGTGTAGTCAATAAGTTTCAGTATAACACTCATTAGCTCATATGTTTCCTTTGTATTTGTAGCATTATATGTTACAGGAAAAAGGGGATAAACATTGCCTATATGGAGGAGCACTGCTTTATACGTTTGGATGAATCAATATACAGGCGCCAGTCTGCTACATTATGTTCATGTCAAAACGTCTGAAATAAGCAATTCACATCTCACCAATATACCATGTCTTCTTTCTTCGCAAAATAGTCCGAAAATGGCTTTGTCGTCTTCAAAATGAACTTATTTTTACATCTTAATCTAATAGATTCCAACCTTGAATCCTAGAACCCAGTAATTCTACGTCTGTTTGAGAGAGGTTTAAGTCCCGTATAAGGTCGTTAAGCTCTCCCTGTTTGATTTCATGATGTGAACATGTCATAGATGTAGAGGGTTGAAATTTGGAATCTTGACCACTTGGGACATCAGAGGTGTCTTCCTCTGAATCAACAGTATGTTTATCTGGAGCTGTAATTATAAGAAGGTCTGAAGAATGAGAAACTGGTCGTTTAGCGGAGGGTAGGCTTGGATACCGAAGAGAATGTTTGGATTTGGACAAGAACCCCTTCACATCTGTCAAACAACAGTAACAATCCGTTATGTGGTATTTTTGTACACGCCAAACCATAGCTACACCAAATTTCATTGTACTCGTACATTTTCCTTGTAACCAGTTTCTCAGATTCCTGGAACATGAATTGCAGCATGTATGTGGAGCTTAAGACTTTTCCTGGTCCTTAACTCCACATCCAAAATACAATTCATATGCCTTTCTAACCAACGGTGACAAGCTACATTATTGAGTCTTGAATGTAAGTTTGCCACACACATAACAAAATAAGTCCGGCTTATTTTATACTGATGAGAGACGGAGATAGACGTATAATGCTTATACACTACAAAAAAAATATTTAATACTTTCAAAAGGATATTTTCTTCAAGGAATAATTAATTGACACTGTAGTAATTGTAGAAATAAAATTAAATAGAGTTGGATTCTACCAAATTATTCTTCGAAATAATATCATTCTTTCGTATCGCTTTTGATGCATCAAGCAGCAGGTTTCTGTTGAAATAATAAACACGTTCTATACTAAATCCACAAAGTTCCTTATATTGGCATTTTTAAAATCCGAAACATGGGAAGAAGTTAGGCTTCTGTTTTGCTCTTAGAATGACGAACTAAAGTTTCAATTAATATGAATTCAAAAGAGATTCATCAGTAATTGTAAATCCGTAACTTGGTCCATTGATATTGGAAAATAATTGTAAAGATACCGAAAATATAAAAAAAAGAGCAAAACGTAATTTCCAAATTAGAAATCTGTAATGCCCCAGTACTCGTAATTTAGTGGGATCCAAAGAAATTTATATAAAGCACAAGCATGAACAAAATAATGGCCCTTGAATTAAAAAACATCAAAAATATAAATTAAGAATAAAAAGGACAGCAAATTAATCCCCGCTAGCTGACTGCTTAGCTTATAAAGAATTAATTTTTAAATAAACATGCACATAATAGCAAAATTTAACGTGCGTAGGAATGTTAGTAATAAAAAATAAAGATAAAAACGCACAACAAAAGAAGACAAATATAATACATAAATTTAACCTGCTGTGTTTTTCTTGGGAATTTCTTTATTTTATAAGAAATTCGAAATCAACACCAATAAGAGAATTCCAGGTCTGCATGATCGCTGTGCTTTGAAATTCGCAGCTCGTTTTGGGAAATACGTGAAGACATTAATCGTTTCTTATCATCCTATCTACAAGGATACTTAGTGATCGTAAATGTAAGTTTGCCACACACATAACAAAATAAATCCGGCTTATTTTACACTGACGAGAGACGGAGATAGACGGAATAGTGCGTTTTACCCTTAAGACGATTTCGAAATACATAGTAGATATGTAATCGAAATTATAATGTTGTTGAAGAAAACTAGAAAATTTAGTTCGCACTCTTTGCGGAAGCACTCCCGTAAAATAAGAAAAATGGCGGTCTTTGAGTATTTTGAGTCTGGCGATTAAGCTGTAAAAGTCATTCCGAAATGAAAAGTATATTATTGTTTTTTCTGTATTTCCAAACGAAACATCCTGGAAAGGATCATATCTCAATTACCCTAATCTAAGAATGCTAACAAAAAGGATTTTTTTTCCTGTTTTATTTCTAAACGAAACATCATAGAAGGGATCTTACAAATTTCCCGCTAGATAGTTTTCTTTCTCGCTTCCCAACATGGATACCAATTCTTGCCTTCAAAGTGCGCACATCCGCCGCCCACGAAAGAATTCCAACTAAATTTCTAATTTTCTTAAACTATAAAAAAAACAATGAAAAGTATGTTGTTTTTTTTCTGTTGGATTTCCAAAAGAAACAGCATAGATGGGATCTTACGAATTTCCCGGTAGGTAGTTTTCTTTCTCGCTTCCTAACGTGGCTACCAATTCTTGCCTTCAAACTGTGCACATCCGCCGCCTAGGAAAGAATTCCTACTAAATTTTTCTTACAAACTATCGATACAAAAAAAATAAAAAAATAAAAGAAAACACAGAGTTTTTCGCAATTACATATCTACTATATATTTCGGAATCGTTTAGTTTCAAAAAAAAAAAGGAAAATTCATATACTTTGTAATAAACGTTGTAATTCCACTGGTTCAGTGTTTCACACAACTACCGAATGAATTTTTAGGCTTTGTTTCAAAATTTTGTTGCTTCAATTTCACAAACCATTTTCTTTCACTACCATCCATTACAAATTTCACAAAATACACCTGAACAACCAAATGTAACAAGTCGATCTTGTACCAATTTCAGTGTTCTTCAGTGAAGTTCATCATAAAATATTCACCACGTACTCATCTGTCTCCAATGCTATATATTAACTATAATGACTGTATGTTATTGCGCCATTTTGTGTGACACGTCACAGATACCAATAATGATCTTCTCACGATGTAAATCACAGTAAATGCTTATACACTACAAAATAAATATTTCATACTTTGAAAAGGATATTTTCTTCAAGGAATAATTAATTGACACTGTAGTAATTGTAGGAATAAAATTAAATAGACTTGGATTCTACCAAATTATTCTTCTATGCAAAATATCAACAACAACACAACAATACTTCGAAACAATATCATTCTTTGGTATCGCTTTTGATGCATCAAGCAGCAGATTTCTATTGAAATAATAAACGCGTTCTATACTAAATCCCCGCAATTCCTTATATTCATATTTTTTAAAATCCGAAGCAGGGGAAGAAGTTAGGCTTCTGTTTTGCTCTTAAAATGATTTTTAAGAAATATGAATTCAAAAAAGATTCATCAGTAATTGTAAATCCGTAACTTGGTCCATTAATACTGGAAAATAATTGTAAAGATGACGAAAATATAAAAAAAAGAGCAAAACGTAATTTTCAAATTAGAAATCTGTAACTTAGTGGGATCCAAAGAAACATATACAAAGGACAAGCATGAACAAACTAATGGCCCTTGAATTAAAAAACATCAAAAATATAAATTAGGAATAAAAAGGCAGCAATTTAATCCCCGCTAGCTGACTGCTTAGCTAATAAAGAATTAATTTTTAAATTAACGTACACGTAATAGTACAAAATTCCCGGTACAAAAATGCCAAAAATAGCTTAGTGGATCTTTTAGATGTTGTGCGTTTTTATCTTCATTTTTTAATAATAACATTCCTACATAAGTTATGAGTTTGTTTATTGTTTTTTACTGCACAGCAAATGTAATTCTTATGTATGTGAGATTGATTGCAGTGAATTTCGTATTTTTTTATTTTAAACGAAACAAAAAGATAAAATAGATAGATAAATTTATATCTAAAGATAGGTAGATATAAATGTATTTTAGGCCTCGAAGTCTTCAGTTCAGTGCCAAATAAAAAGTACATTATTGTGCTCCAGGAAGACTTGTGATTTTTAAAAATATTTAATTTAAAAGCAGAATTTCTTTTTCATTCTGCATTTTTGGCTTCGTTTTTATTTAGGCTAATTTTTCCCAAACCTATTTCTACAACATACGATGTTCTTTTATAATGCAAATCCAATTATTTTGTATAAATTTTTTAATGAAATTATTATTATGAATTTTGAATTTTATTATTAGCTTACATAGCGCTATTCTATATATTTTAATTGTACTTTTGGTTTTAGAAAAAAAAAAAACAATTAACTGTAGATGAAAGTTTATTTTTATATATTTCACATTTTATATTCTCCATTATAATTTAGAATGCACAGCTAATTTTTGCTGAAAATTATTTTGAAAATTAATCAATTTAGACCTTCTTAATACTTTAGACCTGATAAATATTATTTAAAAAAAAACTTAAAAAGGACTATTTCTTTTAGGTAGCTACGAAGTTTCCTAGAAAAAGTTTGGATAAGTTCAAAATTACGAGGCGGTGAGTTTTACTTATTTGAAATTATAACCTGATCATTAATTACTGATTTCATAAGAAAAGTGATCGATTTGCAAATAATTTTTTTTTTTTTACAATTTTTCCTAATTTTAAAATCAAAATTTTCTTTTTCTAATATCAAAATTTAAGATTAAAATGAATTTAAGGTAACGTTACGAAGTAAACTTCCCCTATATTACTGGCTGATTAAGGTTTCTAAAGATTTTGTCAATCATTTATTTACCGGTCGGATAGGGCTAACATACCGAAACTTATTCAAATTTTTACTATTCAATAATATATTACAGATAGGTGCGAACATTTTAGATAATGAAATGCATATTAAATATACTTAGGGAGCTGTGCAGCAATCTTACATTAGAATTGAAGGTTGCTCAAATCTTTTCTTAGCCTACATAGGTGGGTACCACATTCATCGGTCGTTAAACTGCTGTTCAATCATCAGAATTTAGCTGACCAATTTTCACACCAAACACACAAAAATTTGGTAAAAAAGTTTATGTAATTAAAAATATTTTAAAAATACTTTACAGTAAAACCAGATCGAGAGCTTTCGAAAACTGTGCGTTTCCCTTGTCAATCAGATATCAAAGAGAATTAATGTAATAAAAACTTATTATTATCTATTTTTAGCCAGATCAGATAAACGTGTATCTTTAAATATATATTTTTCACCAATGTATGTTGTTAACTCCTATTAACTTCTATAGGAAGTGCATTTCTGTAATTTCCTTAACTTAAAGCTATAGACAAAATGGAAGCAAACATGTTCACAAATGCAAAACACAATTTATAAATGACAATTTCTAATGAAATAACCTTCACTGCAAGATATGCAAACTACAACGTAAAGAACTAAACAGTTTTAATTTTTTTTTTAGCCTTTTCTTCTTCTGAACATTATTCTTCTGAAATGACGATAGGGCCATCCTTCTTCCCCTGTAATTAAAGTTTATAGAAGTTTCTAAATTTTCGTCTAGTTTAGAGTATTTTTACCGTCTATATACTCTGATTTTTGCCTCTTGTTTCCAGGATTGTCTAGAACGTTAGTTATATCTGAAACACAAACACTAAAAATTCAAGTCAATGCTGCCTTCTTCGAGAAGTTTCGGTTACGGAGTCAAAAACCACCCTTTTCCTATTTCACTAAATGTTTATCGGAAGCACATGACAGTTCGCTGGCTAATCACTATCTATTCATTCTTTCAGAATTAAATAAAAGCCTTTTCTATGTGACCGACAAAATTCTGTCGGGGTCAGCGCATCGACATCCACAGCTGATTATGGCCACCACGATACTGTTTCGGTTTCTCTTGCTGCCTCGTAATCGGGTAAAAATAACTGACGTCTATTTTTGTGGGGTCCCCCTTTCTTTCGGGGTAGCGTTATTCTACTAAAAGGTTTTCAGCTATCACCTTTCTGTTGGATCAACGTCTTGGGGTATCCGTCAGTCATCTGTTGTCGATCGTCCGTTTCTCTAATCTGCACAACATCAGCACTTCGCGGGTTCTAGTCGACGGTCATTTTTGGAATCGCAGGAGCGACGGCCTTTCCGTCCTCCTCCATGGGATTCTAGGGTTCAAGTCTTAACATCTTAATCCTCAGATATTGCTGCTCCGATTGTTGATGCCACCTTTTTGATTTTTTTCCCACCGTTTGAATAGTTTCACTTTCTGCTATTCAACCAAAACATATTTACGCATCATGTGGTCTTCTTGCCTTTAAAATGGGAAAAGGCGGCTTGTGTTTACCTAATAGAAAGCGCATCGGATAATCGAATTATCCCTACTTACTACATACCAAAAATAAATATACAGGTAATCGACAATGACATATCGCTAAAAAACATAAGAGCAAAGGAAATATAATTTACATTCATTTTTTTTTTAATTTTATGATTAATTTTGCGTTAATAGATCTTTCTCCGTGAGGCGTGAACAGTGATGTCACAGCTGAATTTATTCACATAGCACGAATATATAGATTTTTGCCAATCTCCTTGTAATTTCCTTATAATCCCATTTAAAAATGAGATAATTTTTTTCTCGATTTTCCAAAACCTTGATTTCTGATACTTTTAGTGTTAAGGATTAGTAAAAATGATTCTTCTTCTAAATATGTTGTGGAGTCATTGCTTCTGAACGCTTTCAATATTCAGAGAGAATCAAGGAATGAATTAAAATGATTTAATTTCGATTTCAATTTTATGATTCTGATACCGTGAAACCTTATATCCCTAGTTTGTCTGTCTGTCTGTGGACAAGTATCAACTCGGCAACCACGAGGGCTAGAGCTTGATAAGGGTGTCGTTGAAAAGGTCTTCCCAAGAGTAGTTCAGAGCCGTAGAGTTTGGGTGTCTAGCTAGTCGGGTTCCAAGGTAGCGATAGAGGTTAGTAAACCAATCACAATGCTTCGCAACGGCTTCTGATACATGAATGAAGAAAATTATTCAAAAGTTATTGAATTCAGTCTATTAGCAAGATTTGAGCTAAGAATGACTATTACACCATATAAACAGTGAGTAAGATTGAGTCACCTTTACCTTAGAATAGACTGCGTCTAGACACGTTCCATATCTGGTGGTGATTCTTGAAGGTGAGACGAGCTTGAGATTAAATTCTTGTAGAAGTGATTCTAATTTAGTCGAGGATGTTAAAATGTCTTCGTTACAATATATTATAATTTGCAAGCAAACGACTTTTCACTCCGTTTATTTATAAGTAGGTGTTTTATATTAACTTTTGAATAATTTTCTTCATTCATATATCAGAAGCCGTTGCGAAGGATTGTGATTGTTTTACTAATCGCTATCGCTACCTTGTTTAATTGTTATTGTGGCATGTTAGGTTTGTATTAATATATTTCTCAACAACTGTTGTAGCTTAGGTCATCTTGGTTTCACGAAACTTTGGAATAGCTGGACGACTAAGAAGATCAATACCGTCAAAACTGTGAATATTTTCTTAGAATTGATGACGAAAATATTATTATTATATCGAAAAAGTTTCAAACCATGGGTTTCCCCAGCTAAGACAATATGGCGGGTCAAGGACCAAACCACATATTGCCAATTAATATTATTATTATTAGTAGTAGTAGTAGTAATTCCTGTGTACCATTTTGATGGAAAACATTATATACATAGATAATAATTGTTAAAAAAAAAATAAAATAATATAATTCTATAACCCACAGCACCCGTTGATAGGGACTTTCTTTATTCCCTAACGGGACTGAACTATATAACAAAAGTAGATAAGTGAATAAATTATTATTATTTAATAATTTAATTTAATAATAATAATAATTATTATTATTATTATTATTATTATTATTATTTATTACTTGATGACTACATTTCTTAAATCTTTCATTTCTGTCTGTTAGTTATGAAAGTAATTTACAAGAATATTCATCTATACTGTAATAGCAGCCGAATACAAACCTTGGGAATTTAACATTTTCTTTTTATTAATTTTATATATATTGTATTATAATTGTAATTAAAATAATTAATTTTAATAATATCTCTCGGAGATTCTAAGCAAATAAAAACAAGGATTAATACGTAATTCTTTAAGAAATGATAGAATATAGATGCACGTACATCTCCCCCTGATCTGAATCCGGAAAATGCCAATTAACCCTAAATTATTGCAAGAACAATCAATCATTCGTTGGAGATTAAAATTAAATTAAGAAATACAATATTAAAGTGACTATCTGTGTATATAATTAACATTATCATGTAAATTCGCAGTTCAGTCAGCACCTGTACAGTCTCCACTGATAAATTGCAATTGTCATATGTTTAATTTTGAAACAAAATTTTATTTTAGTAACTTACAATTCATAATAATTTTAACATGTATCATCATTACAACAGAAATGTTTAACACGAATTATTTATTACAATAAACAATATATTAAAATCACGAATTATCCTGTCGTTTGCTTTCAATAAAAGGAAAAAAAAATATAAAATTATGATTAGTTTGATGTCCAATTATTTACCAAATGTTACAAATTTTGGGAAAGTTCTTTTAAAAAGAAGGCATCACTAAAAATTGTGTGAAGCGATTCTGCCAACATCTCATTTATATTTTCCTTAAATGCATTAAATACGTTCTTCTTGAAGTTATCGCCTTCATTTAGTAAACCATCAAACTGTGCTAAAGTTGTGAATTGTTGAAAATCATCTCGATTTACAGGATGATGTCTTCCCTATCAAAGAAAAATAAAAGAAATTCCATTAAGTTTCTTGAATGTCGATTGTCAAAATATTATATTATATTATATTATATTAAATTATATTATATAAAAAATAAATCTCCTTAATTTCCTTATAATCCTTATAATTTAATAATGTGGTAATTACGTGAGGTGTTTTTTAAAAAATTTGGATTCCCCCCTTCCCCTTGGTGAATTTTGGTAAGATGTGGTGGGACCCTCCTCCCCCTCACGTGAGATTTCCCCTATAATTTTTAAATAATTAAATTTATTTGGTATATTCATGTATTTTGCTTCAAACCACTAAATACCTAAAGCGTTACTGATGTCTTCTATGAAATACATTTTTTTCTGTGTAAGAAGAGGAGAAAAATGATACTACGTTTAAGGTGCACTATAACGAATTCAATTAAATTTAATAAAAGTAAAAGAAATAGGCTGTGACACCACCTTCCCTAATTCTTCATTCACTCCATAGTCATTCATGTGTTTCCTCTATTGTAATGTTTGGACACATGACGTCCATGTCTTTTGGTAGTGTAGAAAGACAGGCATTAGGGCATAGAGAAAATTACAAAATGTTATAATCTATTAAAATATGTATATTCTGTGAATTAAAAATTCATTGACCCCCCCCCCCCCCCCCTTTTAAAAACATTTTTTGGTGGGTTTTTCCCCCCCCCCCCCCCCATTTTGAGCTAATGTAATTAATGAATGCCCCTAAGTCTACATTTCCTCCTAATCCCATCTCTTCTAGTCGTCATATTATTATTAAAATAACCACATCCTTACACCAATAAAATATATTCAATAAAATACATTATTCAATATATTAAATAACAGTAAATTTTCGTAAAGAAAACAGGCTTGAAAAAGGAAAGAAGATCTAATCCCTCACACCATCTTTGGTAGTACAGGCCCTACATTATATGGTGGATATGGATAAGAATATCAATGAGGGGAGGGTATTGATTAATTTGCAGAAGATAACTACCCTTATTGTTGTGTTATTTCACATATAGTATTTCACATTCAATGATCGATTTTACCTGCAAAATTCGGGAACGTTTATGGGGCTCTCATCTTCTGCAACCCTCGCAGAATGTGTAATGGCATTCATAGTGCACCAGGCTACCGCTATCGACAATGTTTATCACAATGTACATTATTTGGCGCGTTACGTGGACGACACGTTACTCATTATAAACAACCATTTTAAAGACAATGTTCTTTGCATATTTAATAATGTTAACAAACACATTCAATATACATTGGAAGAGGAAAATAATGAGTTCTTGCCGTTTTTGGACGTGGGTATCAAAAAAAAGACACAAAAATTTGAAACCTCTGTGAGACGGAGACGGACGCACACACAACCATCAATTACAGTAGTGCGGTCCCTAATTGTTATAAAAAGAACGCAGTCATGATGGCGTTAAGTAGGGCTCAAAAAATTTGCAATAATAACGTAATTTTACGAAATGAGATTAATGAGATTGTTAGAATATTCTAATGTAATGGGTTTCCCATTGAAATATTGAAAAAATACATTAATCAACATTTTAAGAAAATAAAAATGCAGCGCGATACAAATCTCAGTGTGCTTAATGGAACAAGGGAACAAAGGTCCTTGGGGGCCAAAAAACGGTATGTCTCTATGATATATGATCAAGGATTACTAAAAAAATTACAACCGGTCCTAAACACCGTGGATATTGTCGTGGCATGTAAGCATAGCAATACGATCGGTAATGTGTTGAATCGAATCAAAAAGAAAACCGATAATCAAGAACAAATTTTGAAAAAACGGGGAGTCGTTTATGGAATCTATTGTGATTCAAATAAAACGCACGAAAAGTAGTTATTAAAACGTAAATTTAGAAGAATTTGTTAAGGAAAGAAGATATTTGCTGTTATTTAATATATTGAATATGTTTTTATTTTTATTGAATATGTTTTATTTGTGCAGAGATGTGGTAATTTTAATAATGTGGTAGTTTTTGTCGATTTTCGTTGACTTTTTGTTTAAAGGATTAGTAAAAATTAGTAAATCTGTTGCTAAGTTTTCTATTAAAACATTGCTTCTACGAAAACTCGATATTCAGAGAGAACCAGGAAATGTACCGTATTGTCCGGCGTATAAGACTACTTTTTAAACCAGGAAAATCTTCTCAAAAGTCGGGGGTCGTCTTATACGCCGGGTGCTAAAACTTCCGAGCCGGACTGGAGAAACTTAAGATTAACAATGATGGGCTATATAATAACAGAACTCTGTGATAGTGATTAACTGCCTATGATTTACAGTTTTTAGATTTTTTCGGTTCGCTCGTAATCGGTGATACAAGTTTCGTGTAGAAAGGCTTTCACCTGTGTGTTTAAAATTTAGAGTTCACAGAAAGTTAGTGTTTAAGAAACATAATGCTTATTTTCAGGCACACCACCATTTCTTCATACTCTGCAATGATGATTTCGGGCTTTTTCTTCACACGGAAACAGTATTCACACATCACAAGCTTTTTGCTGCCGCCCGCATTAACAGTCTTCCGTTAGATTAAAAAGTTTCTCTACTTACAGATTATTCGTCTCGGCATCCCTTATACCTTCTGTCATTCCGTCCGACACGGTCACTGGTTGTGTTGAGTCTCTGCCGACCATGTCAACTGTTGGACACGACTTAGCAAGCGTCTGCAAGGCTCTCTCTCCGCTTTCTGTTTGCTACTGCTCCCCGCCTCCTCCGGCCGTGCCCTGATGGGACACGACCGGACAAAACGTTCGCACTTGATGCTCTCTTCCCGCTAACTGTCTTCTTACCAGTTCCCGTCAAACCTCCTTTTCGCTTTCGCGCCAAAAACATAAGTTTCACTTTTTATTAGCCAATCCGATTGTTTTATTTCATCACCTGATCTTCTTATTTCTGCCAGTGTATTCACTTTCTTTTTCCTTTTCCCACGGGAAACAAAACCCAGATAAATTTACGTGATCACTTTATCGAAATCAATTTTTTCTCTTTCTTTTCGCACATATTGGTTTCTAAATAAACTCAAACCTTTAAAATAATATTTAACTATGAAAATATCACAATACAGGACAGCACCAGTACAAACAGTACAGTATATAAATCTCCAACAGTGAAAACCCCATCATGGCTCCACCAGCAAGAAGAAAGAAATACGAAGCCAGTTTCAAACTTAAAGTTGTAAACTTTGCTAAGGGACACAATAACTGCTCTGCTGCAAGACAATATGGAGTAACAGAAAAGATGGTTCGGGATTGGAAAGCAAATGAAAAAGCATTAAAGAGTATGCCAAAGGGTAAGTGTGCTTTAAGAAGAGGCACCTAACATTGGCCAGAACTCGAAAAACATCTAGCAAACAAGGTGAATGAGCATCGCCAAAACGGTTATGTAGTGACACGAAATAAAATACGTTTGTGAGCACTTCAGTGGGCCAAATGCAACCCAGATCACAGCAACAGATTTAAGGCCATTGTATCCTGGTGTGCTAGATTCATGGGAAGGCATAATTTGGTACTGAGGCAAAAGACGAAAATTGCCCAAAAATTACCTGCAGATCTTGATAGCAAACTAAATAGTTTCCATTGATACATAATATAACAGCGCACTAAACATGGCTATGCGTTAAGTGGTATTGGAAATATGGAAGAAACTCCAATGAATTTTGATATGGTTGGAAATAAAACTGTCCATCAAAAAGGTGAAAAAACAATTTTAATTAAAACAACAGGACATGAGTAGTCCAGTTTTACAGTGGTACTAGGATGCACAGCTGATGGCGCCAAACTGAGAACAATGATTATTTTTAAAAGAAAAACAATGCCGAAACTCAAGTTTACTGTTGGTTGTTTTGTACATGTGAATGAAAAAGGCTGGATGGATGAAGAAGGGGTAAAGCTATAGCTTAATAATGTATGGAGCAGGCGACCAGGTGTACTTATTCAAAAACATAGTCTACTGGTGTGGGATATGTTCAGGGCTCATTTAACTCCCAGCACCAAGCAAAGGCTTGCAAGACTAAACAGAGATGCGGCAGTTATTCCTGCAGGATTGACATCGTTGGTACAGCCACTGGATGTGTGCCTAAACAAGCCATTTAAAGATCGCATTCGAGAACAATGGAATGAATGGATGGTTAGCGGCGAAAAGTCATTCACAAAAGGAGGAAACATGCGTGCTCCAAAGTTGGATGTTTTGTGCAAGTTTGTCATAAAAGCCTGGAATGATATTGATGCAGAAACAGTAATCAAGTCTTTCAAGAAGTGTGGCATGTCAAACTCATTAGATGGTATGGAGGATGACTACTTGTGGCAAGATGAAGAGGAAGCCGAAGCTGAGACCACACCATCTGATATGGAATTCGATCCATACGATGACTGCCTTACCAATGTATCACAAGATGTAATTGATTTACTTATGATATCAGATGACGAAAAGGAGAATTTTTGAAGGCTTTTGAAGGAAAAGTTTAATCCACTTGCACTGTTTTATGTTTATATGTTTGATGACAAACAGCATTATGTTTATAAGTGACAGTTTTCCTGCTAAGTATCTGCATGTCATAAGCATTTGAATTAAAATTACCATATTGAAATCAACTCTGATGTTTTTTTAATTTTTATTTGGTGTGCATTGGAAGAGGTAGTCTTATACGGCGAGTATATCCCAAACTCTATATTTTAATTGGAAAAATTGGGGGTCGTCTTATACGCCGAGTCGTCTTATACGGTATTAAACTGAATAAAATTTAACGTTCCTTTTAATTGTTTTTGATACTTTTTTTTTGCTTTAAATTAATAGAGTACGGTTTTGTTTACGAGAGCCTTCAACGCATTTGGGCATGCGTCAGGTCTCATTCGATTTCTTCAAAATAGGGGCGAGGAGAAACAAAGATGGGATGTTTACTTTTTATAGTGTTAGTTTACTAGTAGCTGCGTTCTGTTTCCGCTTTTCGGGAAAGAATTATGGAAAGAGTAAGTACTATTGCAAAAATGCTCCTCCGTTATTTTTTTCTTAAAAGCGAAAATGTCCAAAAGAATTTCTTGGGAAAGTACCCATCTCAGCGTATCACCCCTCTGCGGAGTAAAATCGTCCGGCAGGGGTATCCCTGCCTTACAAAACCATTACCACAGTACCATTTCCATTTTATTTTGTTTTGTTTGTTTTGTTTTTTCAAAATCTGTTTCTTAAGCTTAAACATGTCTGAGAATTTATCAGAGTTCATACTGGAAATGTGCAATGTATTGTTTTAACATATTAAATAGCAACTTCAACAAAAGATTTAATGTGCCCCAAATTAATAAGAAAAAATAAGGAAATGACACAGAACTAAGAAATATCCGAGCATTTCATCGGTGAGAGTTTGGGACGCGCCATTTCATCC
>JAFIDM010116175.1:0-15680 GCA_023159025.1 Thereuonema tuberculata
ATTTTTAGGTCTTGATACCGTGTGATTTTTTCCAGTTCTTTTTCTTCCACTCTACTATCACCAGGTATGGCTATATCAATTAGCCATATCTGTTTCTTTTCTATCACTGTCAAATCTGGCGTATTATTATTATTATTATTATTCAAACGATCGAGACAATATTTTCTTTTGCTCTCCGAATCTTTGAAAGTTTTTGCGATGGAATATATTTTTGTATGTACAATGATGTTTAATTTTATGCAAGAATAATCTTTCTACAATTGAGTTATATAGGAAATGTCATAAATAAGGAAGAAATTGTGAAATTTTATGATAACTGCATATAATCTTGTGTTAGGGTTAAAATTAGGCTTATGCTCTTATGAGATCAGGCATTTTAGAATATATTTTACTTTTAATTGCAATAGTATAGTGAATAATTATGTCTTCTACATTAAAGTGTGCATCATGTCTTTTATTATTAAATGATCAAGAAGTAACATGTTTTTCTTGTGGATCAAATTATCATCACAAGTGTTCGTTGGCGGAAACGACATACAGAGTCATGACAAACAAAAAGAAAAAAGACTGGAAATGTATTACTTGTAGGAGACAACAGACTGAAATTACTCAACAGGATGTAAAATCAGATTCAGTTTTGAATTTAAATCTGGAAGAATTTCAGAAGAAATTGGATTGCTTGGACAATTTAAAGAAATTGGACAATCTAGATAAACTGATGAAGGATATCTCCCAAAATAAAAGACTCATTGGACTTCTTATCTAAAAATTATGATGTTATTCTCAACAAAATGCAGAGTGTTATTGAAACTAACAAAACACAGAATAAAATAATTTCTGACTTAAAACAAGAGCTAAAAGAAAGTAAGGATCACATAAGGTATCTTGAAAAACAAACAGACAACTTAGAAAAATATTCAAGAAGGAATAACATAGAAATTTTGAATGTTAAAGAGAATAGGGAAGAAAATCTGTATGAAATTGTGAGTAAAGTTGCATCAACAATAAATGTGCCATTTGAGAAACAAGATTTGGAAGCAGTTCATAGATTGCCAACATACAACACAAGAAAAACTAAACCTATAATTGTAAAGTTCAAAAACTTGCAGACAAAGAATGAATGGATGAAGAAAAAGAAGAGAAACAAAATTGTAAGTAAAGACATTATCAGCAATGGAGATGATAGTCTTATTTTCTTAAATGACAATCTAACCAAAAATCAGAAATTTTTGTTGTGGAAAACAAAATTAAAAGCTAAAGAAAAATTATATAAGTTTGTGTGGATTAAGAATGGTACAATTATGGTAAGAAAAGGTGAAACTTCAAATATAATAAAATTTTTTGATATAGATGACTTAGAAAAACTGGTGTAAGGAAATGGCTAATGATATACTGTACAATGATATTACAAAATATCTGTATTGTAATGATACTTCTGAATTGGAAAATTTGGAGGAATGGAAAGATATAATTAATAATAAGGATTTGAAAGATAGTAATTTCAATATTATACATCTTAATATAAGATCAGTTACAAAAAATTGGGATTTGTTTGTTTGTAAAATTAATTCATTACTAGAATTAATTGATGTTATCATCTTGACAAAAGTAAATATATTTGAAAATGAGATACAATTGTATAATATTAACTATTGGAATATGCATTATAAATTAAGAAATGAACAAAAAGGTGGAGGAATTATTATTTATACTAAATTTAACATTAAGGTTGAAAGAGTTCATATATTTTTCAATTAATTTTGAAAATTTAAGTGTTACATTAAAAAATGATATGTGGAAAACTAATATAAATATTTTTGCTATCTATAGACCTCCAAAACAAAAAATTAAGTTATTCATAAATGAAATGGAAGAACATTTTCAAATATATAATATGTTTTTTGGAAATAATTGTGTGATAATTGGAGGTATGAATATAGATTTATTTAAATTTAATGAAAGTAATAATGTAAAATTATATTTAGAAACTTTAGCTTATCAAGGATTTAAAAATTGTTTATATGGCATTACAAGATATGGAAAAACTTCTACAAAAACTACAAAAACTAATATTGATCATATCTTTCTGAATGATTTACATAGAATTTATAAAAGTTTTATTATAAAAGAAAACATTTCAGATCACTTTTTAACATCTTTGAGTTTAAATTTAGATAGCATACATAATATAAACAGTACCTATAAAAAATTAAAATATATAAGAAAAAAATATAAAAACATTGATTACTGTTTATTAGAAAAGAATTTGCAGGGTTTATTAGAAAGAATTCATAATACACAAATTGAAGATCCAAATGTTCTATATAATAATATTTTAAGTGAATTTAATAAATCCAAAAGATGTATTACTTATTACACAAATGAATCTGTAATTTCTAATTATTATTCAGGAGTTTCTTATAGTAGAAAACACTATGAGAGACAAAATAAAGGTGATCGAATACATAAAGAATGGATAACTAAAGAATTAATTGAAGAAATAAAAATAAGAGACAAATTATTTAAAAAATATAAAAACAATAAAAGTAATGAGCAATATTATAATAATTATAAGAATTTAAGAAATATACTAACATCAAAAATAATAAAAGCAAAAAATAATTATTATTATAATAAATTTAAAAATGATGTAAATAATAATCTGTTGGGAAAAAATAAATGCTTTATTAGAAAGAAAAAAAGGTAGTAAACATAAAACTGAAAAAGAAAATGAAATAAATAGGTTTGCACAAGAAATAGAAGATAAAAACAAATTTAAAACACTTGCAGAAAAATTTTGTAATTATTATCATAAAATAAGTAATAATTTTAATATAAATTGTAAAGAGAATTTATTACAAGATATAAATATTTCGTATTTAATAAATACAATTGTAATTGATGTACCAAATGATGAAGAGATAATAAATATAATAAATGGGATGAAAAATAAAAAAATCAATTGGACATGATCAAATATCTATCTCTGATATCAAAGAGAAAAAGGAACTTTTTGCTAATTTGATAGCATTAATGATAGAATTAATTCTCAATAAAGAAATCTATCCAAATAATTTAAAAATATCAAAAATTGTTCCAATATTCAAAAATAATGCTTTTAATGATTGTAAAAATTATAGACCTATTGCTGTGTCATCAACTATAAATAAAATAATAGAAAAATTTTTTACTAAAAAATTACAAGAATTTTTAAAAATATTTAATGTAATTAATGAAAATCAATATGCTTATCAACAAACTAAAAGTACAACTAAATTATTAGAAAAATTTTGTGGGCATATTAATAAAAATTTAAATAAAAATCATTTTGTACTATTAATAACTATTGACTTGAGTAAAGCTTTTGATCTGATAGATCATTATTTGCTTTTGATTAAATTGAAAAAATATGGAATAAGAGGTAAAATATTTAATATTATGAAAAATTATCTAGAAAATAGAAAGATTTATGTGCAAATAAATAAAATATTAAGTAAAAGGAAAACAATTAATATTGGAGTGCCACAAGGATCCAATTTAGGGCCAATTTTATTTATAATTTTTTTAAATGATCTTTTTTATGTTTTAAAAGATTGTTATATATATGTATATGCTGATGATATAATAATATATACATCAGGTTGAAATTTGGAGAATTTGAATAAAACTTTACAGGATAATTTTAATATTTTACAAAAATGGCTTCATGATAATAAACTTGTTCTTAATAATGAAAAAACAAAAGGAATATTAATAAAACCCAAAAAGAAAATAGTAGATAAAAAAATTACATTCATAATACATTCACATGACTGTTTACATGGAAATAGTACAAAATGTATTTCTTGTACTGAAGTTGATATAATAAATAATTTTAAATATTTAGGTATAATTATAAATGATTTTTTTACATGGGATAACTACTTAAATATTTTATATAAAAAACTAAATGTAACCATATATATATTTTATTATATAAAAAATATTCTTCCACTTAATATAAAAATTTTAATTTATTTTGCAATTTTTGATTCTTTAATAAATTATGGAGTTAATATATGGGCAAATGTAGGAAATATACATTTGGAAAATTTAAAAAATCTACAAACCAAAGTTTTAAAGTTGATATTTCCTAAAAACATTTGGAATAATATTAATAAAAGGAAACAAATATTACTAAAATACAATATATTATATCCTAAGCAAAAATTTATATATAATATAATAATAAAGAATTTTTATAGTGTTGTTAAATTAAAAGATGAAAGTATAAAAGAAAATTATAATTTGAGAAATAAAAATAGAATAAAACTTGATTATCCTTATATCTATAATGAATATGGTATAAGAAATTTAAATTATATAATTGAGAAAACCTTTAATGATGTAAATTGGAATGTTTTTAAAGATTGTAAAAGAATTTCCATTGTAAAAAATAATGTAAAAAGTTGGATATTAGATAATATTAATTAATAATTTGTTAATTTTATGTTGTGCGAATTTGTTGATATTTTTGTTTCAAATTGTTTGAGGAAGTTGATTTTGTAATTTTTATAAATTTTATTTAAATGTAATTTTTTTAATATAATTATTATGTATTAAAATAAATATAGCACCTGTTGATAGGAATTTATATTCCTAACGGGACTGAAATGTAATTTAAAATAACGAAGAAATAATAAAAAAAAAAAAAAAAAAAAAATTATTATTATTACTATTATTATTTTGCATTCTCTACCGCACAATTTTTGCGAAAGGGTTAAGCAGTCATACAGTAGTGACACCTTTTCAGAAACAAAGATGACGTAATAAAGGGTAATTGGAACCAGAGCCGTTCCTGGGGCTGCAAGCGCCCGGGACGAGACGTCTCATGGCGCCCACCCCCTCATCAATAATGCAACAATGACTTTGTGCAAGATTTTTGCTGGACAGTACCTTCAGTTTCAGACATTCAACATTTTACCTTAAAAATTGGTTTTGCAAGAGTTATTAATGGCAAATATTTTATTTATTTCTTTGTAAAATATCAATAAATAAAAAAATATTTTGTAATTTTAAAAAATCCTACTTCGTGACCCCCCCCCCCCCCCCTAGCCGCGGCGCCCGGGGCGACCATCCCGCTCGCCCGCCCTCGGAACGTCCCTGATTGGAACATACACTGTATTGGTAGCCATTGACTTTAATTACTATATATAAAAAATTGGCTTATTTGAATGGGCTTTAATAATTATTTTTTTCCGAAACTAACTGCTCTTCTTGAAACTATGAAAAGTTACTTTGATTGAAGTTTCCGTAGATTGAATATTTTAGGTCGAAAATCAATTAATGAAAGTGAAACTTTCGATTTCAAAGGATGTCGATTCGATAGGAAGAGCTTATCAGGATTTTAAATCTGAATAACAACTTCTGATTTGTTTACTGCAAGCCGTTCAACGTCATTAAGAAGCTGATAAGATCCTTAACAGTATAAATACTTCCTGATTATAATATATAAGAAAAAGAAGAACAAGAAGGCAAGGAAGAGGAGATTGTGATTGACGATACTGTCTTTGGGAGATGTCATGATTGAATCTATTTCAAGAGTTTTTATCTAAATACAAAATAATTAATATAATTATCAAATGTTGACCCTCTACTTCAATGACATTAATGCAGCTGAACTATATAACAAACATTTATAATGTATAGATATATATATATATATATATATATATATATATCTATACCGTACATGCTCCAATAGAGGCCCCCGGCGTTTATTTGCAAAACTAGCCTCGGCTCCCGGCGCTTAATAGAGACCGGCTGCTATTAGAGGCCGGCCATTATTAACAAAAACCTTTAGAACGCAATATTTTTACACATAAATACAGCTAATTTTACAAACAGCTACATTATTTGAATTTCACATGCTACATAAGACTGTTAAAGATAAATGGCAATGTCTTTCTGTACCTTTCGCTGCTATTCGTCGTCCGAATCCGCAATGATGGACGGCCGCCTCACCGGAAGTTTCTTTCGCGTATTCCACCGCACGAATCTTATAGGCAATGTCAAATGACCGTTTCGGCGGCATTTTGTAACGCAATGTACCGTAAGGTATAACGCACGACTATAAAGATACGGACACTTACACTAGTACCAGTAGGCAAGCATCAAAGACCCAGCTACTATTCGAGACCGGCTACTATTTGGCTGTGTTCCCTCTGCAGGCCGGCGCTTATTAGAGACCGGCGATAATAAGAGCCTCGGCGTTTATTGGAGCATATACGGTATATATATATAAAATTAACATCCGAAGTAAGGTAACTGCACCAAATAAGGCCCACCTAACGTTTAAAGATTTTTTCTACTGCGAGAGTGAAAATTCTGAAAACTGTCTTGAAAGGTAGTTTAAGGTGTGCAGTTCGAAAAACTGAATTTAGAATTAGTTGCATTTGAAATTCTTTCTGTAATAACAGTTTTGAAAATATAACTGAAGGGCCTTATTTGGAGTCCCTGTTCAAATATCAAATTATTCTACTTTATTCTACTCATGACATACTTTAAAATGACATAAAACATGTCCATGTATGTTATGTTGCCAAAAAATGGAGACGATTTTTCAAATTAAGTTGAAATATTAACGAGAAAAGCTTTGGACGACTTTAACTGTTCAACTGAAATAAACTTGGCGAAATAGTCCACTTCAACGGACCTTATTTTTGGTGTAGCCGCTAGAAGCCAGGACCTGTCTGAAACATAACTAATCTTGATAAATTGTCAACGTTCTATTAATAAAACGAAGGATGGGCCTTATTTGGAACTGGGCCTTATTTGGGCAACCTACCTTAGTTAAAATTCTATGATATTATCTTTTGATAATGAAGAAAATTAATAAATTGATTTTAAGTAAATTGATTGCTCCAGCATATTCTGTGGAATTTTGATATAAAAAAAAAAAAAGAAGCAATTATCATTACCTCAAAGCGGTAACTATAATATGACGATATGATATTATCATTAAATATGGCTCGTTTTCGTAATATTGGCAGTTTGACTGTTAAAAGTAAGTTTAGTTCTTCCTATTAAAAGAGATCCACTTTTGCTTTAATATTTTAATTTTAAATTAGTTATTTTATGGAGAATACACGTATTTTTAGATTAAAACTATTATGATGTATTTATAGAATCTGATGCTGCACAATCTACGTGTAGAAATAGACTCCCCACAAGTAACAAGGACTTAATACTGCTGGAGAAAGTTGTAAATTCTCTAGATCTACTGTAAATGCAGTTTTGAATTTTTCACTTTTAATCAAAATTATGTAAATGGATATTTTACTACTGTATTTTATAATGTTCAGACGTCAAACAAAATGCGACTCATCCTCGCGTTATATAGGTCCGTTCGGAGACAGGTCCGTTCGGAGATAGGTCCGTGATCCCGTAAGGAAATAAATAACATTTTCGAACAAGAGCGTAAAGTAAAAAGCTCTTTCTATTTCTATTTAGGAACAATGTTCAAGCGCAATGGCAACAGCGCATCGGCAGTCGGCACATGTCTTCAACAGTTCCTGTTGATTTTATGTTTGAGAGGTTATTTGTGTATTTAACGTTAAAATTATTCGTGATAGGCTATTTTGTGCAACATGGCCCCTACACTCTCTATAATATACACCATATACATCTATAAACCCTCTACAAACCTAGTGATGAATCATAGAAAAAGAGGCGAGCAATTGATCTTGAAATAAAGTTACAAGTTATAAAGCAACAGGAAGCTGCTAAGACGGACAATGTGACTTCAGATGGTCTCATTCTACAGTGACGAACATTTTGAAAAATAAGGATAAAAATCGTTGAGGCTGTGAAAGAATCTGCTTCCATTAAATCGACGAATACACGAAGCAACGACAAGGTCCTTTCCTAATCTAAAGCTACAAAGTTCAGCAACAGTCTTGGTGAATATTACGGTGTCTTCTGTCTTTCATCATTACTACTACTACTAATGCTCTTGATTTTTATCAATAATAATTGTTATTAATCCAATATCAGTGAAATATATAGTATTTAGGAAGTATACTAATTACGGTTAAGTCCCTAACCCCTGTAACTCTGTTGATTTAACGTATCGACTTACGTCCATTCGACTTACGTCCTGCGGGATGGAACGAAACATGGACGTAACTCGAGGGATGACTGTATCTGATTAATTATGAACATTGATAAGGATTAAATATGTGATGTTTGTTATAATGTTAACATTTATTAAATGATGATACTTTTTACAGAATTTTAGAGTTAAAAATGAACTGTTTATGTTAGATTTTATGTTTAAGAAATATTCTGAATTCCTCTCGATTTCTGTGGACCTTTGTTAGAAGGCTAACTATTATTAGTGAATGTTTTTTTCTTTTTCTTTTGGCTCATTGTAATTATCATTAGAATTCAATTTTGCGGGAAACTGTGGAGGAAAGTACGCTTCGATATCATTATTAACCATTAACAATGATCTAAACGGTTTTCAGGATAGTTCTTTTGATTGAGAAGTTTATATGGTAAATAGAAGGTAGGGATTATTCTGTTTTAAATAAAAAAATAAAATAAGAAAAAAATTACATTATACAGAGAAATCTCTCATTATTTACTCACTATGAAGTTTGTTTCCTAAATCTAATCTAGTTGCATTCCTCCCTAGTGCCCTTTACTCATGTAATCCTTCTGAGCTATCAATTTGTTATTTCTGCTTTTTATCAATTTTTCAGTCATCTCGATTTTCAGATTTTTTTTTTTTCATTTTTCAGCTACTTCCTTATTTTTTAACTTCAATATTTTATACTATTCATGTCTTCCTTTTTACAACTGAAAGGACTATTTAAGTCACAGTATGGTTTAGCGATGATTTGCTTTTGGTAATGTATTGCAATGATCGTTGAACTTCCTAATGGAATAAGAGATTTTTCTCTCATCCCAACTAAAAAAAAACAAGTCTCTTATCGAACATCATTGCATAGTCAAAGATGCATTTGGATTGCACTTCCTTTCTAAATAAGCTAATTTTTATCATGCATTTCTTACGATATTAGTTTTCTTCAATCGAAGAAAATGATAATTATTTAAAGCGTAAGTAGGTTCTGTAGATCTGCGCAATTGATGTTTTCGTAACCACTAACTTCCTTATCAAAATAAATTTTACCGCTCCTTCTTTCTTCAAAGATTCGAAACAGTAATCGCTGGGTGAGGAAGAATGATTGCTTTTGCTCGCAACTTAAACCGTGACAGCAAACGAAGAATGCTCGAGTCTATTACTTCACCCTAAATTCAAACAATCCATATGGTGTGAGATGATCCTTCTGTCTGCCACCAAAAAAAAAAAAAAAAACAAACAAAAAAAAACAACAACAACAAAAAACACGACAGCAGATGATTACATTACGAACAAAGCAGTACTACTTTCTTTAAAAAACAAATGTGAGGACAAAATTTAAAGAGAAAGTGCAATCAACAATGCGCTGAAAATAGCCTTGTTAAGCATCTTTAGATGTAGCAATTTAATATTGTACATATCTTACGTAGCACTCAATGAAAGGACAATCCCTGCATTATGGTGAGATAATTCACCAATGCATTACATTACATTACATTATTAATGTAATTACATTATTAAGGAATCAATGAAGCTATCATCTATTTGTATAGTTCAGTTTCTATATACAGATTATTGAAAAAAAAAAGTATTGGAAAACAAATTATTACTTATTTATTTACTTACTTATTTTAATAATCCTCGTACATCAGTGTTTTATATCAATATCTTAATGAATGTGAAAACTGCAGCTCTAATAAAATAAACTAGATGGAATTTACGATAATGAATCCTGCAACTAGTGCCAATCTCACATTAAAAACATCCGAGCTCAAGTCATAAATAGAAATGAAATTGCACATCCGTGCATTTCACAGTATTGGAAATTTCCTGTCCTACAAGTGGTCGAAAACAAATTCTATTACGCACTACATTGAGAGACAATGAGAAACAAAAACAATGAGAAACATTGAGAGATATATTTCTTGACAAAATGAAACCTTTGCACAGGATGAATCTTGTCTCTTCTGCTTTAGATTTCGGTGTTACATAACGAAATAATGTTCAGGAAAAGAAATGAATCCTAGTTTTAAAACAGAACAAGAGCATTAGTTGCTCTACAAATAAAAATTATAGTTACAAGAAACATTCCAGAGATAATACATTTGAGACAAAAGATATCATTGGTTGTCCACTCTAACAAACGAACCTGAAGCAAACTAAATATCTAGAAAGACTAACACTACTGGGTCACAACTCAGACTGCGTCCAGTAGGTGAAGTGAATGTGTGTGCTGGAGGAGTCATGTTCGATTCCAACGGTGGCAGTGAGAGATTTTTACCTAAAAAATCTTTCTCCTCCGGATGGATCCTAAGGTTCACCCAGCCATTGAGAAATAGAGACCGGATTTCTTTCCGAGAGTAAAAGGCGGGCGAGCGTCGATCCAGCCACCCTCTCGCTACTAGGTCTGTTAATCATTAAATTCTGGCAGTCTTATCTTCCACGATCCATTGGTCATTTGGATCTATTGTTGAGATCTTTTATTTTTTCTTCTTCTTTTGAATGAAAATAGGTGGACCTAGCAAGATAACATTTTAAAAAGTTTTTTATGGAATCTAATTTTGCTGCTGTATTTGGCAATGCTTAATGATACTTCAACGACAAATATCACAGCTGATATGATGTGAACACAGGTAATTTTGAAAACGAGTAAACTTACAAATATTTGTCGTTTGTTGGATTTAATTTCGATAGGAATTGTATAAATAGCGATGAACAAATCAAGAGATTTAAAAATGAGGACAGTTTGATAGATGTGAAAGGGCAGATATCATTGTTCAGTATATTAACATTCATTCTTATTATTATTATTTAAATTTTATATCAAGACTCCAATGTTCGAAAAGAGGAAACTTTACTGAATCACTATTTCTTCGGTAATACAATAAGATTAACATATCAAAAGGGTAAAAAGAAGCGGAAAATGATGTTTATTTACTTTACAATATTTATCGTAATAGAGAAGTTCCTTGGCATTCTTCTGTTATTTACACAAATGTTATCTAAATTACATTCTTTAAAAGATAAATAACACTTGTTAGCATATTGGTTCGTATTTACTGAAATGACAAACAATAATTGCAATTGGAATATCGTATTCCGTAATTATTTAAGTACAGGCCCTGGAAGCCTCTTGAAAGGTTATTTTACATTTTTTATGACTTAGTTGGTACATTACGAAGGTTTTGGAAACCTAACTAAAAATAGTATAAATTGGTAATAAGCAGATTAATAATACAGATTTAATAAGAGAAAGAAATTTTGTTTCTTAACTACCTTTATGTAAAGCTCTCAAAAATGAAATCCAGAGTTCTCTGAATTTTTTAATACATAGTAAACTAATAGATATGAAAATTTTCTCTAGTTTTTGATAGAATTTAATATATATTTTTTTCTTTTTTTCCTTTTTTATTGTCAATAATTTAATGCATAAAGACACTATGCACAAAGACTAATGTATTTTCTTCAAATTTATTTATTATCTGTACACAATAATCATGTAATATGAAATTCGATAATATTAATTGTTATTGTTGAAAATGAACTGTGTAAAGAATTATAAATATATATACCAGCAGAGTAATAATTTAGTGCTCTAAAATACTTATCTAAAATGACACCAAAACAAAAAAATCAATAAACACATTTAATGATGCGTTAACTTATATACAAAATGCTTTAGAAGCTCAGAATTAATGAATTCTATATTTACAATCTTCTGGGAAGATTTTACTTGCTTCTCATGGAACGGCTTGCTTCTGTGGGCAATCTTCTATCGCTAGCCTTCTATTCCTAAGCTACGTCTGAGGTCCCTTCTCCAAAATCATTAAACAGTTGCTTTTTCCCTGAATCTATCCTAAGATCCCTTTTTCTAGATCTTCTTTTATTTCGGAAAAATAACTGAATCAATTGTTGCTGCTTTTAATTTAGCTATCTCTAATCTCCCTTTTGTGGAGGTTTCTTTACGCTACGTTTATTGCAAACGCTGTTAGCTAAATTTCCTATTAACTTCTCCTAAGGTAATCTAGTAGCTTTAAAGTAGAATCCTAATTTTATCTACACGTTAATGCCAGAGAAATTCTTGAATAACTTCACGTCGCTGATTTCCTTTTATTCTAACTCGAATAATATAAATTTCTAAGATCCTAAACTTTCGTATGAATCGATTTTTATCTACGCCTAACTTGATTTAGGATTCCTATCAAGCTGATAGATATTTTAATAAAACTTTACTTACAGTAAAAGTCGATTTCCTTGGATGAACGATTGCGAGAAATTCGATCCCTTCGTCTTTACTGTATCTCCGTTGTCGGTTTGGTGAGATGTTACGAAAAACGTCTAGGCTTGTTACTCCGACTAAATGTTCCTGTTAGGGTTAGATCTTTCCGGGGCGTCGTTTCTCTCCCGATATATGATAAAATCAACGAGGATCTATTCTTCTTAATCAGCAGTAGTTATTCACTCTGTTTCGCATTCTTCTAAATGGGCAAAGCTATCAGCATGTGTCCTATTCTTTTATCACCTTAGAAGATCCCGGCGGCGGCTGTGTCTCTTACGGGGAAAAGATTCTCCGGTCTCCGCTTCCAATCGCTTTCGTCGGCTTCAGTCTTCTGCGTACGGAACGGTCAGTTCTTTCGCATTTCGTCTCGGCTATCACTTGAATCGTTTCCTGACAACTTCGTCTGGCTTGGATATATTTCGTCTAAGGATTGCCTTCCGTCGAAACCGTCTTCTTTTCAATCCGGACTCACTATTCTGCTATTCGTCAGAATTTCCCGGGGATTGGAATTATTACAGCACCTTCGCTTTTGATCGAGCGAACTTCAGAATCCACTGAATTCTTCCGGGCGTATTCCCATTCTTATTGAGAATACAAAATCATTCTCGATCCAAAATCGTTGGAGAGAATCTGCAGCAAACCCAACTCCCAAACTAGGAGCGACCCTTATTTACATCTGATTTGGTTGAAGGGGACGAGCGAACTTTGTGTTGAGTTCGGCAGCTATTTGGCTGCCCGTCCTAACTGGTTGGACGACCGACGTGAACTGCGGTGCCTTCTCTACTCGGCAGCGTTCTCCCCCGTCGACTTGTCTGGTCGACGGGACCAAGCGAACTCCCGCTGCCCGCCCTACTGGGCAGCTGTCTTCCCCAGCGACTTGTCTGATCAACGGGACGAGGTGAACTGATGGATGTCTTGCATTAACAAAACCGTCTCACATAGCGATAATTTCGCGTTCCACGAGACAACAATCACTTTGACCCGTGAACGTATTGTTTCAGCCAGCCATCATGAGGACTTAATTGCGTTATTGAAACCTGTAAAAATGCCAACCTTCCATGCTAATTCAATAACGACTGTCAAAAGCAAATTAAATTTGCCAACGCTAATGGGAAAATAAATTTAGGGTTACAGAGATTTTCCTATTAAATCAGAAATTCTCAATCCTGAATTTCTACAAACTGAATAAGATGCTTTGTAAAAATTTGAACACTTAAGTTTTATCATAACAATAGTTATATTGCCAGTTATGTAGCAATAGTTTTTTTTTTTTTTTTTAATATAGTGTGATGTACCGTATATGCTCCAATAAACGTCGAGGCTCTTATTGTCGCCGGTCTCTAATAAGCGCCGGGCTGCAGATGGGACACGGCCAAATAGTAGCCGGTCTCTAACAGCAGCCGGGTCTTTGATATTTGCCTACCTGTACTAGTGTAAGCGTCCGTATCTTTATAGTCGTGCATAATACCTTACGGTACATTGCCTTACAAAATGCCGCCGAAATAATTAATTTGACATTCGCGCGGTGGAATACGTGAAAGAAACTTCCGGTGGGGCAGTCGCCCGTCATTGCGGATTCGGACGACGAATAACAGCGAAAAGTACAGAAAGACATTGCCATTTATCAATCTTATGTAGCATGTGAAATTCAAATAAAGTAGCTGTTTGTAATATTAGCCGGTCTTTACTTGTAAAAATATTGCGTTCTGAAAGTTTTTGTTAATAATGACCGGCCTCTAATAGTAGCCGGTCTCTATTAAGCTCCGGGAGCCGAGGCTAATTTTGCAAATAAACGCCGGGGGCCTCTATTGGAGCATATACGGTATATTAGTAATATGTTTACTATTTTCGTCATTTTTTCATCACAATCTAAAGTACTATTTTATTTTAAAATACCATTATCCTGAGAAAAATACCTATTTAATAAAAATTAACATTAATTTCTCCCCCTCCACGCTTCCAATGTAATTGATTATTTAACAAAATTATAAACTAATAATTAAAGCCATAATGTATTGAAATGAATAATCTATTTTTTTTTAAAAGAACCTCATTATTATTATTATGTTTTAAAAAGTTTTAAAAACTTTTTGTTTAAAAAGTTTCAAACCTTGGATTTCCCCAGCAATGGCAAAGTGGCGGGTCAAGGACCAACGCACATATTGCCAAGTGAAGTATGGAAGAATGGTTAAGGATGTGTGGTTGTGTCTATAAATTTCCTAATTATGCATGTTGTGTTGAGTATCACAGCCTTCTGGAGTTGTGCATAAGTGTTTTTATGAAGTCCTAGTGTGCTGAGGCTGTGGTGCAATGTGTGAGGTACTAGACCAGTGGCAGACAGAACGACGGGTACAACACGTATACTCGGTTCTGTCTCCACTGCTTCTGGAACTCGTCTACTAAGTCGATATATTAACTGATCTTGTCTGCGTGAGTTTTCTGCATGTTCTTGATGATAGGCACTGCAGTATCAATGAGATAGGTCTGTTTTTGATCTTATCAACAAGTGTTATTATTATTATTTTGTAATAACCTATTGATCTGATCCTGGTTTCGCTATTGACGAAAACAATTTAAAAAACTTCTAATTTAATGTAAAAGATTACAGAGAGACTTTTGTTGAATGTAGGCCGCCAAATGGTAAATATTTTTTAAAAAAATTATAAATGCAATTTAGATTTTTTTTTTTGTTTCACTGCCAATGTTTAAAAAACAAAATGTATTGGATGCTCTTTAATTTTCTCTAATTTTATTAGAGAAATTGATCGAAGCTGGGGATGTTATGCAAATTACCAAAATAATAGTTGATAGTAACATGGACTACTTGAAGCAATAGAAAAAAAAAAAAAAGGTGGATTATAATATCAAAATAAGAACCCAGAAATTCCTCATGACACAAGAGCTACGGTCGGTTGATTGTTGCGCATGCAAAACACGCATTTGTTGCGATTGTTGTGATTGTTGCTAATGATATTTTAATGATACTTGCCCAAAGACCAAACGGGAATATAAGTCTTCTGATACTTGTATCAGAAGACTAAAAAGAGATATTTTCTTAATGATGAATACCATTAAAAAGTTTATCTACTCGTAACATCCTTTGTAAAATTTCCAAGAATTACTGAAAAGAAAAAGTATCATCCTATTAATAGGCAAAAGTTGTACGATCTTTGTAAATTTGTAAATTTGTAATTTGAAATAACCATCACAATGCAGCGTTGGAACACGTCAGGCATGACGTCACGCCCATGTTTGAACATGGCGTCTCGATTATTC
>JAFIDM010116177.1:3210-15678 GCA_023159025.1 Thereuonema tuberculata
AAATGACAACCAAAAAAAAAAAAACACTTTATTGGCATTTTTTTTGGAACCCCCCCAAAAAATTTCAATGGCGCAGTCTGCGCCGTGACTCCTATTGCATGGGCATCCCTATATAAATATAAATATAAATATATTAATGTAAGATTTTATTGTAAAAACAGCGGTCCACTCTGCCCCGTTTCGTTCGGTCCACTCTGCCCCATCGCCTTTTTGGCGTTTCCTTCAGTTGTAACTATCGACTACTTTAAGTATTCAATACATATTACAGCTTAAAATGATCTTTAGATTACCGCCTTCAATATGCATATTACGGTTATGTTATTCAATGCATCGCTGAACGGCAATATAAAAGTAAAAGCAACACTAAATATTTACTTATCTGGGCAAAAACAAAACAATCGATCACCTCACTGTCACCAATAAGCCGAATTCACTGACGCTTTTGTGGTAGTAGCGCCACAATGGCACCAACCTTCTATCCGATTTTTGGCGCATTCTAGGGTCTACACGAATTACTAAAGTCAACGGTCCACTCTACCCCTAGGTCCACTTGGCCCCGGTCTCCCCTACTTGAATAAAAGCTGATCTTTCAAACAAATTGATTAATAAACATATAATTTATGTTACATATCAAAATATCACAAAGTAAATATCAAAACATAACAAAAGCTTCAAATTTGATTGTCAAAAGTTATTTTTACAGTTTTTATCAACTGAAATCGGTGAGAAATTGTAAAAGATATTTTTACAATTTTTTTACGAGATTGTAAAAATTAATAATGTTTTCAGAAACAAGATCTACCGTAATAAAAGGTAACATGAAATATTAATATTTTATTATGAAGGCCACAACCTTTTTCCCTGCACAATTTACTTTTCGTGTTTTAATTTGAGTTTTCTATAGAATTAACATAAATTGAGAAACCTTTGTAGCTTATTTTCAGTTTAAAGTAACCGAACGTCTAATATCGGACTAATTAAAACAAGGTTGTTCAAAGATACACGAAAAATAAAGTGCAATTAGGCCTACAATTACTCCATGCAAGATTATTATTACTATTTTGAATTTTTAATTCCTTTCAATTTATTTCTATGCTGTCGTGCATATTTCCATGTTCTGATAATTGGCAGTTCGGATAATCGATGTTGTAGTACATTCTGAAAATGTTTACTACCTCTTGAAAATATTTCAGAACAAGATAAATTAATGCTTTTAGACAAAAGCAAAGCGGCCCCGTAATATGCACAATTTTTTAAACAAAATATATTCAGAAGGGTCGATATTGGGGGGACGTCTATCGCCGTTTTCCTCTTTATCGGAAGCGATCACTTTTGACCCCCAAAATCTGGTCAGGAAGTGGTCCTAGAGGTCTGAATCTTTGGACGTCGTCACCTACTTTTTGATGCTGCACACAATGGTGAAGGTTTCTTTCTAATATCTCTAACCGTTTGACCACTACAGAGTGTGACATCCAGCAAGCATAAAAGCAAAAGCGGTTCCCTATGTTTTACAGGCAAGCTGTAACCTAGGGGCCGCTAAAATTGTATCCTATTTTTACTAACTTTTATTGTTAAATCTAAGTTACAGAGAGTTTACTGTCTTACCTAAGGTTTTTGTCTTTCTCGAAAGAACGCTACTATATCTAACCTCAGGAAGAGACATTTGCTATCAATGAGGCGTCCGCGACAAACAGTAATTTCACCTTCTGTTTATCACTGGTTACACTTGACAGATCAATAATCGTTATTACCATTTTATTAATGTGTTTTTGCTATTAGCATTGTCCAACTAATTCATATATCTAATTTTAGTTCTTCGTTGCAAAACAAATGCCACACCCTGATCTACCGGTAATTATTCTGTTAGTTGTTAAAAATAGTTTATAAATGTAACTAATTTTTTTACAGAAATTATTTTAATAAAGTATTGAAAATTAAAAAAAGAAAGTTAACTTTTAAAAGAAAAAGCATCTCTTCATTCACAAAATTAATTCTAGAATAAGATTTATATAATAAAGTTTTTTATAATGAAATATTAAAAAAATAATTCTTTTTAAATTAATTAGTATGATGAATGAATCTAAGTAGAATTAATAGATGTATTTTTTTAAAACAAAATGAATATGGTTTCCAACTTTTAAGCAACATATTTTAAACATAAGTTTTTGGACTAAAATATAATTACAATAGCATAACATTTTTTTAGACAATATTTGACAATGTACTGAAGATAATTTCTTTGTCAATCGTAACATTCACTTAAGTAATAAGATACAAACAGAAATTAATGTTGCGCTTAAAAAAAAAAAAGGTTACAACATTTCGACATTCTGAGCAAATCAGGAATTGAAGTACAAAGACATATAATGAAAATAGAGTATCGTAAAACTTTGTCGAAAGTTAATTGGTATTAATTGTCATAGGAAAAAAAATACTTTATTTGCTCAGAAACCAAAGAAGCTCTTTATAGATATTCCATAATCTATTCATTTATCCTCATGTTTTACATTAAACATATTGTACCGTATATTAAAAAAAATAATGTTCATCACAGCTTCATTGATTGAATAACAAAAATAGACCTTAAAAAAATATGCCTTTAAATAATTTCTCTTTTACACTTATAATGGGGTCGAACTCGGGAAACTTGGATTTGCAGGCCAGCGACATACCATTAGTCCACAGTAACATTTGCTTTCTTGTGACAGCAGTGAGCTAATAAGGCAATACTTGAAAATCTATGAAAATAACGCCGAATATATGGAAATCTATAGGGCGTTGGCCCCAAAACCTATCTATATATTTTTGAAGTACTTCATGTGTAGTTTAATGTCACAAGAGGGCACTCACATTTGAAAGATACAGGGTGTGTCGTCTCCTTGTTAGTCATTTTGGTATAATCTATCTCATTGTATTACATAAAATTCTTCATTACTAATAATACATGTACACAATAATACACAAATCTTCTGAAAATTCCCCCATAATGGTGATATTTCACAGAAACACATCTTTCTGCTTTTTCAAGCCCATGCCAAGAATATAAACATAACAATAAGAAGGTTTTATCTATATACCATATCAAATCATTATATCATAATAAAGTAAATAATTTATATAATAATAAAGACATGATCATTATACCTAGATTAGATTAATTGAAAGTGGGTGGCATGACTGCCGAGCACGTCTACCTAAAAGATCTTTTGTACTATCCCACGGAAAGATGGACAGACGGAGAGAAAGACTGAGAAAGGATGGTGTGAGAAATGCAGGGGAAACGGGAGGACCCCGGGAAAACCTGCCCAGCGCGGATCGCCACCATCAACGAAACTCACATGAGAACCGAACCCGGGACTCAGAGATGAGCGGCCAATGTCTTAGCGACATCGCCTATCATTATATCTAACAATAACACATGTCAACAAAAACTAATAATATGAAATTATATCTTATTTAAATTTTTCTTCCTTTTCCCTAAACATATCCTGAAAATAAGAAAGAGTATTAGCATTTACATAGTATCTCTTATCCTTATTAATACAAGGGAATGTTTTTATAACACATGCTTCCACAATATAGCTGGAGTGTTTATCTAAGGGATTAAACTAAGTTTCATAAAAATTTCTTATTAGATGGATAATAATAGGCCTACATAAAAGAAAAATAATATTTAACATGTGTCCCTTGTAATGCAAAGTGAAATTTCAGGCCACCACAGAATTACGAGTAAATAGTTTATACAGATTAAAATGCAGGTACTTTCTAAGACCTTCGCTTCTTTGTCAAGTACGAGTTAAAAGAATCACAAAGAAGCGCAGGCCACTTAGAAAGTTCTTGTATTTTAATCTGTATAAATTATTTTATCTGTAATTCTGTGGTGGCATAAAATTTCACTTCTATACTAAAAAAGAAAAGGAAGGAAAAAGCATGAGACCTCCAAAGTCTAAACTAAAAAACAAGAAGTACACAATAAAAATAAAATTAAAGAAATTCATGTGCCAGTCTTCGCTGGCCTCAATGAATTTTCTATGCGCATTAACTAATCAAAAATAAATCGCCTAAAAATGCTTACTTTTAATATATTTAAAAAGAAGTTTGTATGTTTTATTATTGGATTATAGATCCTTTATCACATAAATCCAATCATATTATTAATTTTAGATGAATGAAGAGAAGTTTTATAACTTTCTTTTTTTAATTTACAACTTTTTTTAAAACAATTTCTGAAAACCAATTAACTAATTACTGAATGCTTTAATATCTAGCAAATTTTCGATTTAACTAATTAGATCAGAGGTCAGCAACTGTTTTACCACGAAGAGTCCAAATTACATCCCTCACTTAGATGGACAATATTATTACCAATAATGCAATGGTAATTGTTCATCTGTCAAATATAATGGATAATAAACACAAGGAAAATTACTGTGTGTCACAGAAGCTTTATTGACACCAATACTTGCTTCCTCTCGAGGCTAGATGGAAGCGTTCTGTCGACTGGGAAAATAGGCAAAGGTAAGGCAGTTCTGCATTGTTTTGACTTAAACATCAAAGTTTGTCTGAAAAGTATAGTTTTCCCCTGAATGATTTTAAAAATAAATAGAACGTCTGCGTACAATTACTGTAAGCATAGTTACGGTACACTTTTCTTGTCTCTCACTTACTTTTAATTATTCTAATTCTTATTATTCAAATAATCCATTAGTTAGGATTATAGACGTTCTATGGAAGTAAAATCAATAAAAAGCTACTAAGAGGTCTAAATTTATGTTAATTCCATAGAAAATTGAAATTAAAACATTAAAGTTAAAATCTTTTCTTAATAATTATTTAATAAAATCTTCTCATGTAATTACAGTAGATGTGTAATTTATGAATTTTAAATACGCATCTTTAATTTTTACTGTCAGGTTTCGTTGTTCAAAATTGTAAAAATATCTTTTTAAACTGAGCTGAAAATGTGATCTCTGTCACATTCTGTTGTTATGTTTTCGTAGTTATTTTCTTTATATTATGGAATTAGAATTTTTTTTATATTAAAATATATCGATTTACATATTAATCGAATTTCTGAAAGATAAGTTTTTATTGAAGTACAATAAAATTTCTTGTTGCTGAAAGGGAATTTTCAGTTGCTTAGAAGTTTTCGAATACTGTGGTACATCAGTGTTAAATAAAATATAGCTTATATTTACAGAAACTGAAGTAAATTAAAGCGTTTCTAAATGCATTTAGGCTGATTATCATGAAAACTTTTAACCATGAAGTAAATTTGATGGATGATACATTGACATGCAAAACACACATTTTAGAAAATATTATGGAGAGGCTAAAACTTCATTGCTCTAATTTACTTCACTGTCATTTTGAATAAATTTCTGCAAAATTACTAATAAATTCCATTAACTTACGGCCAAACACTTCTAAACTACAAATAGTCGAGTTAATTATTTAAACTATTTTGATGTCTGTTAAATTAACCCTTCATATTTCTTTGTCAGAGATTTTAATTAGATTCCTCGTATAATTACCGACCCATTTTGGAGTTATTGTGATAGCGATCAAAATCGGTAGCTATTGAGTTTGTCCTATCCGTCCGTGTCTGTCCTCCCCTAACAACTCCTGAACGAAATGTCGGATCGCCCAAACGCCGTACGAATGGAGTATTTTCAGGGACCAAGACACCCCTCCCCCCATGTTCGAAATACTTAGATTTCCACTATTTGCTTAAATATTAGAAATGAAACCATCGCATTTCATTTGTCAGCAATAGCTTGATGGGTAAGGTCTCGAGCTCAAGTTGTCGTTTCGAATCCGTATATCTATTGTTTTTTTTTTTTCTTATTTCCTAACTTTTCTATTTTTTCTTAAGTTACTGTACTTTCTTTTTTTTTGTTATTATTTTTATATATTTTTTTTTTATGGATGACCCTTAAATTTATGCTTTAGCACAACATTACATTCACTTGTTTTGACATAATCTTTTATGCCGTAAGTTGTATCTATTTGTTTCATTATGCCAACCTGATCCTGTAGTACTAAAATCATTACAGTCAGATGCCACTCCTAAAAAATCCATTCTTTCTATTGCAATTTCGCACACAACAATTTTTTAGTTGCAGACAAACGACATTTCTCAAATAATCGGACTGATTATCAATTTCTTTTAGGAGCAGTGGCGGCTCGTAGCTAAAATTAGTGGGGGGTGCTGCTCCAGAAAATTTTTAGCCTTTGTCTTAAAATTGTGTAAAAGAAAAAAAACATGTATAAAAAGAAAATTTATTCAGAAACTTGATAAAAACCTAAAAGAATAAATCAAACTTTTTTACTAACTTTAACTTAAAATTCTACAGTTCAAGCTTGATCTATTCATTTAATCCCGTCAAGCAGATTCCAAACAGTTTCCATTAGGGTCAAAGCAGCTTTGTATACTCTTTTTCAGAGCTTGCAGATTGTCAAAGAACAGCAATAATGAATCGTGGATTCATTGCATCTTCCCTCGTGTTTATTTGTTTCTTTTTCCAAAACACTATCTCCTTGTAATTGACATCATAAGGGATGCGCGATTCGAGGGATAAATGATGCTAAACTATCTGAGTGCTCACCAGATACACTCTACAGAGCCATATAATGGAGAGTAACGAAAAAGGCATGACTACGATGCAGGTGATTGGGAAGGGAAGGTGAAGATACAGTAAAGGCTAAACAAGAGGTTGAAATGGGAAGAGAGAGGGAAAGCAACGAAAGTAGATGCCACCTGGAGAGTCATGGGTAGAGAAGATTCGAAAATATCTGGACGGCATTTATTGAAAAATAAATAAAGGAGAAGGGACGAAATGCAGAGAAATGCTTAGAGGATAATTTCAGGAATATGTATAATGAAAACCTGGAAATAATATTTTCTGACAACGTCTTCTGCAAAAGATAAAAGAAAAGAAGAGGAGAAATGAAGATCGCTGTAACGAATACAGATAATGTAAGAGTAGGGTTTTAATGAGAACAGAGATTTAATGAAAATATGATATATGAGGAGGAGGACATGTGATGTTAGTTTGGCACGAGATGGAAAATGTAAGCTCAATTGAACAACAAATATAACAATCTTAATTGACGACTGTGTTGCAATTGATCGATGTCCAGTTTGCTGATCTGTATGGATTTGGAATGTTCAGTCTAACATCATAGTTGAGGTATTCAGCTTTCCCAGATGTTGGTAACATTTGTGTTACCATCTTTATGTTGAACATCTTTATGTGTCGCGAATACTTACTTCATTCACAATCTGAGATAGAAGCCCGCGAACAGTTCATTTTCAGTTTCACTACGCAGATCTTTCACGATTTAGACACTTCATGAAGAATTCATGGTCCTCTGCGTTGTTGCAGATATGACAATATTAATTAGTATTGTCATCTTTAGTATCTGCAAAGCTGCTCGTGAAGATGTTAACTGCAACAGCAAATTACCAGAACAGAGCTTGAGTTGATATAATAGTTGATGCCACCTCAAATAAAACTTCCGAGATTAAAAACGGAGACAAGGTTGCCAAAGGTTTATCATGAATTGGTTTAGTAGTGGTTGGAGCAAGTGGTTAATTGATGGTGGGAGAATTGCGTCCCAATCTTGGAAATTCTGTTTGATCTATAAGGGAAGAATTCAAGCTTTCTGTTTACCAGAAGCAGAGGAGATTGAAAAACAAGCAATAGATTGAAAAAAAAACAAGGATCCGCCTTTCCTATGATTCGGATCTTCGTGGACTGCAAACACATAGGCAGATATTTAGGATCCACTGAGGCTCCTCCCTCTCCACGTACGAGTACGAAGTACTCATAGGAGTAGAGAAAATCTTTTTTCGAATATAAAACATGATAAGATAAGCATCTTTATTGTGAATAAAGGTGGCATGTTGTGATGGCAATCATCCAACTAATCTTAATGCTTCACGGTTTCATAAACTCGTTGATACACAAACGATATTTGTTACTAAAGTCTACTACCTTTCAGCTATCCCTTAAAATTACAAACTCTGCTAGGAATGCCTAGACAGTGTCAAAATCCCGGAATGGGCAGGAAGTTTCCCAGATCTTCTCCAGTATAACTAGTAAAGGACTTGGAACTTATCATTCACATGAAAAGTTAGTATTTCAAAAGTGGTATAAAATTATGGTATAAAAGTGGTATCAGTTGTGAATTCTAAAGATGTCCCTCAGCAATGTTTTTATCAGCAATATTTAACTATTACCTAAATATTAAAAACATGATCTAATGGCTGCTTTACACGCTTTTGAAAACTTGTCTCAAAGGCGCTGAAAGACTTGGCACTGCCAGTTGCCCTGGCCGTTTGTCGAATCGCTTTACGCAGCTAGAGAATTTCACGTGGCAAGTCTCGTTTTGCTCTCGTTGAGATCGCGATTAAAACTGCCAGTCGCCGAAGCGAGAAACAAAAATGATTTTGCAGCTTAGTTTTCGTAATAATTCTCAACTCATTTGACGAGCAGTTAAAAAAAAGGATAAGAAAGATCCCGGAGAAAGAGAATGTGGTAAATGAAGGTAGGGATTGAAATCACGAACAAAGAACATCCAGATTTCAGTGCGAAGTTAGCACTGTCATAGTTTTTAAATAATTTTTTCTCATCGCAAAGGGCGCTGGTGACGACTTGCTTCTAATATTTGCCTGAATTTAGAGTTCGTTGTATTAGAGTTTGTTGTATTTAGAGGAAATGGCAGATTTTTGGAGCAAGTGGGAGGTTTTTGATCCACTTCCTGGTCTGAGAGCTTGTAAAGTAGCCATAAGAGTATGAAATCATAGGAATCTCTAAATAAGATATTCTCAGAAAAGCGAAAGTTTTTACGATTTCATATAAACATCAAGTCATCAATCTTTTTCATGATGAAATATAAATGTAATGCAACACTGTGTAGATTTTCATAATTAACAACAGTAGTCAATTCCATACTTTTTTCCATTCAATATTAATAAAGCAGGAAAATATTCCTATATTAACCTTGAACCTGACATCCTAGGCATTTACTCCTCCTTGTCCCTGTTAGATCCATTGATTTCTGTTGTTATCTTTCCTAAATGCTGAAGCTTCGTAATCTAAAAGATTTCTGAAAGCCATGGTTTCCAAAAATCAATGTGTCTCTACTTTTTTTTAAATCTAAGACTGGTTCAGAGTTCTTTTAATTCTTTCACTAATAGGGTATATTCAGCCATTGGATTCATTTTCTTTTTGTATAGGAATATGAAAATTTGTCTTCAGCCTGTGAAACGTCTGCTGAAACTATTTCTGTCCTTGGAGTTGGAGGCATCTCTAAAGCCCAGAGTCCAATTCGACGTATTTTCTGGATATCTTTCATTATTTTGGGAAACATCTATGGCAACTTACAAGTCTTTGGATCTAATACAAGTAAGCAGCCTATTATTAAAAATTAGGTATTCTATTACTAAAGACTATCAAATTAAATTTCATTTGAATATTAGACTAATATTAAAATTCTACTATTTTAGATAACAATTTTCTAATTTTAAAAATACAGAACTTTCGAATTTAAAGAATAAGAGGAAGAGAAAAAAAATAACTGTATTGGACTTATGCAAAGAGGAGAAAGAAAAAAACATAGAAAGAGAAAATTCAGGAAAAATAGACTATAGAGAAAAAGAAGATTAATAATAAATGAAAACATTTTAAAAATATAATCAGGGTCTTCTTTTATGTCAAGATTAATTCAGTAATTTCTAATGACCTATTTTAAATAAGTCATATTTATCCAAGATTTTTCATTTTGATAAAAAGTATTTACAAAAAATACAGTCCAATTAACTACTTCAGAAACAAATTGATGAAGTTACTGCTAGGTATCTGTACAGGAAACCGGTATATGGTCAGGTATAATCACTATTTTCATTTCACCAGAAGCCTCTGAAGAATGTTCTGCTGTAGTGCTGAATTTATTGAAAAAAAAACTGCAGCATCTAATATTTTATTTTGAATTTAGAAATATGCATGTAAAAATTAAAAACTTTTAATTCAACTGTCATCCTGTCTTTGAATTCAATGAAATATAATATATTAGCAATTCTTTTGTTTGTATTTTGAAAGTAACTTTTAAAAGCAATTGCAAAACTTTTAATTTTACAAATAAATACTTTTTTTTTTTGTCTAATTACAGTTATCAAATATTTACAGTCCATTCGATGAAAAAGAACACAAGTATTGCATTTCCATCCAACGCAATTTGTCCTCCTTTGCCAGTTGTATTGAATAAAATGTTTAAAGAATTGGAAAAACTCTTTAGAGCATTTGCCAGTAAATTCCATGAAATGGAAGAAATACTAGTAAGTTGCATTATTATTAAAAGACATTGCAGCACACCTGTAAAAAAATTCCTTAGTGGCATATTAGAACGTAAGTAGATACTATAAGATTTTTTTGAAAAAACTTAAAGCCTACAACGTAAATTTAACGTGCTGGAAATTTGATCAAAAGAAAGAAAAACAAGAGCAGCACAATGAATAAAGAAATTACCTTTTTTTCAAAATTAATCCAGAAAGATAATTTCTTTATAAATTCATTGTGCTGCTCTTGTTTTTATTTTTTCTTATTTTTGATCAAATTTCCAGCACGTTAAATTTACGTTGTAGGTTAAATCACCTCGTTGGAAACTTAATTTCCTTGACTTAAAAAACCTTCAATCCCATTTTTCTGTTTCGGGGGTCACTGCCAGGTGTGAGGGTGACTTTCACTTAAGTTCTTGCCTTTCTGGGTTTTTTATTGGGGAAGGCGGATCGGGCTGATGAGTCCCTTGCACGACGAAACTCTCATAATTAATCCGATTCCCTCTCATAATTAATCGAGAAAGGCAATTTCTTTATTCACTGTACTGCTCTTGTGTTTCTTTCTTATTGTTGAACTTAAAGCCTACTTTCCATGAAATTAATTTTATTTTCTTTATTTTCGTAAAGTCACCACAGAAACTTAAACCCTTTCTTTAAATCTGCTGAATACAAACAGGAAAATTTTTTTCAATGAATTAAAAAAATAATTCAATCCAGATTACTGTGGATTGAATTCATTGAGACTTCTAACTTGTCGTGTGACACTTTTCGTTGTTAAATCTTATTACGTTGTATATTTCTCTGGTCTCTTATTATCGAGTTTTTAGCTAAACGTCTATAAAAATTGAATACATTCTAGGATCCTAAGCGTGACGTTTTGTAAACAAGCTCTTTGAGGATCTACAAACGGTTGAGCAGCTGTTCAGTTATGGAAGTATTAAAATTTGATGATAATATTCCAAATGCCATTCTTGAAGAAAGTAGGTTATTCATTGCTCGATGAGTGGAATAGGTATATCCTGACGAGTAGAATGTTGGTAGAATATTTAGCCGGATTGTAAGAGATAAAGTTATGATATCAGTAATGTCAATCTGATTTTACTGTAGGGGAATTTTGCAAAGATATTTTTCCCTTAGAATAGTTATCTCAAATGTATGTGAGATATACATCAGCTGAAAAGTGGTGAAAAAGGTTTAGAGATTCTAAAGGCTAGTATGCACCAAGGGACAAAGTCGCGAAGCACATGTCTCGGGACAGTCGCTGTACAATGTCGCGCGTCCACACCTAAACAGCCAGTTGCACTACAGATATCAGAACGCGATGTCCCAACAGATTACTCGCTATGCGTTTAATTTGTTTTTAATAATTTAATATTAAAAAGGAAAAATCGTAAACTTAAACGGTACTGGAGGAGAACTCTGTTTTCGGGAGGCATTACTGTTGCTATTAATCTTCTCGAAAAATTAAGATGGCAAGATGGCAAGGGTTTCAGAAATTTTTGGGTCAGATGCTCTTTAGCATCCCTCCTTTTATTTCTGTTTTTATAATCTAGACTTGTGATATCCCAAAGACATAGGAGGGCCTGAAAACCTTCGCTTATTTTTAAAGGTGTTTCATGGCGGACAAGTCTCGAAACACGTAACAGACTACGAAATGTCGCGCAACATTGTCTTGTGTTCCCCGTTTCGATTGGGAACATGAGACTTGAGACTTTTGTATCGCAACAGTTGCGTAACAGCCCGCGACTTTGTCCCGAGGCACATGTTCCGCGACTTTGTGCCTTGGTGTGTACGAGGCTTAAGATGACTAAAGACATGCATCAGAAATGTTGTATATCACCAACATTACTTACGATATTGAATATTTGAATATTGGAATAGACGGTGAAATGAGGATAACAATCAAGTTCGAAGTGATTCATTCACTACTTTTTGCTGATGGCAAAATATTGCTCAAGAAAACAAGGATGAAGAATCCAGATGAGAAAACTTTTGGAAGCTTACGAATAGTAGGTTTTCAGTGAATTTGAATAAAAGAAAATATTAAGGCTACTGAGATATATCTTAATGTCGTGGTTTTTAAATCGTAAATTCCTTTAAATATTTCAGGTCCATCATTGACAGAC
>JAFIDM010116178.1:0-14751 GCA_023159025.1 Thereuonema tuberculata
ATCTCATTAAAGCAAAATACTAGAGCCTAGTTAGTTATACGCCATAATGAACTCAGTTTAAAAATTGCAAGTAATATAAAAACAAAAATAGAAACCAGCTTCCAATTTCTTCAAAAATGTTATATAATGTAAATAAATGCTTCTAAATTATGAGTAGCTCTCCTTACATCTAACTGATTAAAAAAAAAGGGTTGGTTTATTGTGTAACCGTTCATTTCAAGGTAAAAATGATTTATGTACATATAATCGTCTATAAATAATGACTGTTGAAATTTTAAATGGTGTCAGTTGAATGAATATTATTAATTATCATTATTTCGGGAATGGTAAGGTGTGTTTCTTTTGTGAATTATTATTTTAAATTGATGTATATATGTAATCTCTTTATACATATCTATATATACGAAAAACATTTTCAATTGAAATTGGATTTGATACAGCTATAAAAATTCATTGTATTATTTATCTGTTCATCACAGTAAGTTATCAATAAAAAAGTCTTGAAATCAATAGTAGTCGTTGTCATTAAATCTTAGTTTTAGTATCTTATGTTGAAAAACCACAGTATAAAGGGGTAATCACAGCACAAACTGCAATTACAATGTTATTCTACGTACATCAGTAATAAAGCAAAAGTAAAGATAAAACTTCGTTTAAGATTTATAGTTTTAATTTTTTTCAATGCAACTTTATAAAAAGCACAGTGCAACTTAACGTTAAAAACTGCAAAATCTTGCTTACTCTTTAAATATTTCGCTTATAGCCACTCTATCTAAGAACAATGATGTATTATGGATTTAAGAAATCTTTGGGAAGGATGGGAAAGGTCCACACATTTCTTTATAAATCACAATTCCCATTGTATAATATAAACTAGCAGCTAAGCCTGTCGGACGACAGGCCTAAAAAAATCTGAAAAATCATTTTATTTTCAACATTCTAATATAAAGTAAATATAATCTAAATACTGCACAAACTTGTGAACGAAGCTTCTACGGCAAAAATGGTTTTTAGTTTCGAAATCGGCGTAAACAACTGGGTAAGTAAGCCAAATTTCATTAAAATGGATGCAGTGGTAACAAAATTATTTGGTTTTGAACGTATGTTTTGTTAGAATTTCAGTTGTCGAGGGCAGTTCCCAAGAAAAAAATTTCATGGAAACAATATCGAGTGACACAATGAACTAATATTTTCATTCAATTTGAGGACCCTTGATTCAATGGTATCATTGAGAACCGTTGGATCTATCTTAATAGCTTAATTATTCGAGTTACAGACAGCTTATTGTGCTTTAATTCTCTGACAATTTGTAGATTTTTTAATTATCTTTCTTAAAGTAATTTAATACAGTCTTCAAGGAATGCATTGTTCCATTACAATATTAAATAATGTAGATGTCATATTATTTCCTATTAATGATTGTAGCAACCAAACTCACCTTTGTGTAATCTAAATACTGCGCTAACTTGTGAACGAAGCTTCTACGGCAAAAATGGTTTTAAGTTTCAAAATTACCGTAAAAAACTGAGTAAGTACGCCAAATTTCATTAAAATCGGTGAAGTGGTAACAAAATTATATCGAGTTACGGACAGATAGACGAACTTAGCCAATTATATAAGTTGATCAAGAGCTCTTCTAACATTTGCCACAGTATTTGTATTTCTGTGACCTATGGTTTCAGAGGACATTTCGGACCAGAAAAAAAATCAACTTTTCTTTTAATACTAGATTCCACAGGAGAAAGTACAAAAAAGTAAATTTGAGAGAGTTTTATTTAGGCCTATTTCTACTAACACAATAAATATAATTTCTGTTGAAATAAATCTATAACACAAAGATTTGTGATTGTCAAGTAAAAATATAAAAATCATTTGATTCGCCAAATTAAAGAAACTCGAAACTATCCGTAGTAAAACTGATTCCAAAATACACTCATGGACAAAAAAAATTAGCGCATCAAGAAATAATTGCGGGATCGTAACGAAACTTGCAATGAAGGGACATGTCGGGGAGATATGCAAATGATTAGAAATGCAGCATGATTGCGCAATACGTATAGCCGGTAGAGGGCGTTGAACATCGTACTCTGTGGAGTATAAAACATGTAACCAAAGCTTGTTTGAGTGTGCTGAATCATTTACAAAGGAAGAGCTGAGGTAGACATGCCATTACGCCGTGTTCGAAGACAGTATACGCAGTTGTCGCAGTTTGAGAGAGGGAGAATCGTCGGGATGATGGAAGCTGGGTGATCAGTTAGGCTCGTCAATTAGGCCGCTCTGATTGTGTTGTGAGGAGGTGTTGGGACCAGTGGACCCGAGAGATGTCATGTACTCGAAGACCAGGCTCAGGACGCCCTCGACAGACCAGTCGTCGAGAAGACCGCCACATAGTCAGAAATGCACGCGTACAGCCAATTGCTTCATCGGCCGCCATCCAGGCACAGGTAGCAGCTTCACTAGGGGCCGCTGTTTCTTCTCGAACCATACGAAGGCGCCTGGCTGAAGAATAATTGGTATCGTGGCGCCCATTACGTGTGCTGCCCTTGACGCCCACCCATCGACGCCTCCGTTTGGAGTTTTGCCGCGCACGAGGAAACTGGACTGCAGCGGAATGGAACCAGGTCGTCTTTAGCGACGAATCCAGATTCAATCTCGGCAGTGATGACAATCGTGTTCGTGTGTGGAGAGCCCGTGGTGAACTATTCAATACTGCCTTTGCTGTACAGCGACACACCGCTCCCACACCTGTTGTGATGGTATGGGGTGCCATTGCCTACAATACACGGTCACCCCTAGTATTGTTCCGTGGCACCATGACAGCCCTGCGGTATGTTCATGAAATCCTGCAATCACATGTGTTGCCACTCATGCAACGGCTCCCAGGAGCAATTTTTCAACAAGACAATGCTCGGCCTCATACGGCAAGGGTGTCACAAGACTGTCTCCGCACTGTTACTACCCTTCCTTGGCCTGCCCGATCCCCAGATTTGTATCCAATCGAGCATATCTGGGATAATTTGGGACGACGAGTTGGGCATCCCACGAGTTTGAACGAACTAGAGACAAGGTTACAGCAAATATGGAACGAAATGTCTCAAGACATCATACAGAACTTGTATGACTCAATGCCCGATCGTATCGCATCGTGCATTCGCGCTAGAGGGGGTCCAACGGGGTATTAACTCCTCCGTTCTTTTGCCTTTTTCTCTGAAATAAATTTTCCTTTTTCTTATCATTTACTTATATCAAAGTAGTCATTACGCATGTAAATTTTCGTTTCATTTTGACGACTCCTTCTTGGTGCGCTAATTAATTTGTCAATGAGTGTAAGTAATTCAAGTCAGGAGAAGCTTGAGATCAAATTTAGTCTTCTTTCATAGGAAATTAAACTTGTGTCCCATTCCCCCTCGTAATAACTTCTGAACCGTTCATCGAACTTCTTGAAAGTTGGCATGCCTATTTAAGGACCAGAGATGATCTGACTTACATTTGAAATTTTTTCCATATGGTTCCTTGTAGTTCTCACAAAAGTACAGAAATCCAAACAAGGGATTTATTTTCGTAAATACTGGATTTTTCCGGCACGGCAAGTAGTGGATATTGATTTAATTACTGATTATTGTCGTTATTTCTTTCTCAGATAATACAATTGGTTTTTTTTTTCTGTTCGCAAAAAACAAAAACAAAATAATATTTTGACTTTTTTTAGTAAGAATCTACTGATATTTAATGATGTGTCACTTCATAGTTGCATATTTACTTCAAGGTCTGTCACTTGAGTCCAATTATTCAGTTTTGCTTTTGAACTGAGTTTGAAGGAAGGTCATCTGAGAAAGTCCCAACAGGTTTTTTCATAAAAGAACAATGTAATCTATTGGACAAAAAAAAATAAATAGTTCATCTTCATCTTTTGAAGTAATGCTCGTAAAAAATCTTTGTCAGGGAATGATAGATCATGCATTTGCGGTTGAATAAAAGATTTTAAGTTTTAGGTTGAGGGTGAATTTAAATAGAACAGAAAACGATTAGAAATTACAAAGAGTGAAATAGTTCCAACATCAGTTGATATCCAATACCAAAGATTGGATTTCTTCGTTTCCAGAGATTCTTTGAATGACATCTTCCAAAGGAATATTGATCCTGAAATAAATATTTCCATTTAAATGAACAGAGACTTGCATCTGTTGTCTTTTTTTATAAGTTTGCGAAAGCATTTAAATAAATATAAAATAAATGTGAAAAACCTTGATATCTAATTAATAGAAATTATATAAATTGAGTTCAAATGCAAAAGAAATTATAGACAGTCAGAATATGGTAAAAAATCATCGTCTGGCTCTGCATCTATTTCATTTCTTGGACAATCGTACAGTTCATTGTATAAGCCTCTTTTCTTTTGAGGTATGTATTGTATTGCTTTTCTATTATCTGCATTTTCTTTTTGAGTCTATTACTATTTGTCCCTTCTATGGAAAAGTTATAGAAACTGAGGAATTGTCCCAGTCAAAATATTTCGCTTAGTAAACCATCGATCCACTTTAAGGACATATGGAGGATTTGAATTGTACTCAAATACTTCATTCACCGTGATATCAGAGACGATATTTTTTAACCCCTAGGAATTTTAGCTAGAGATGTTATTGAAAGAGCTGTTTTCTTACAGTGGTCAGGTCACCATTTCTAAAAGTAAATTTCATCATTATTTACTTGTATAACTTCAGAAATAGAAACGATTTTACAAACAAGTTGCGAGAAGCCAATTTTATAACTATTGATTTTAAAAACTGCATTTGGTATAAAACAAACGGAACTAAAATTTAATATGATAAAAAAAAACAACCTTAAATAATTATTATCCCTCTACAGGCCTGAACAGGCCTTTGGGGCACTGGAGGTCTGGCTCCCAGCGTTTTGTGACCAATGGGACGAAGTTGAGGTCGGGTGATCAGCTCGACGCCCGCCCGCCTTTAACTCCCGGGAAAGAAATCCGGTACCCATTCCGCAGAGGACTGGGTAGACCCTAGGACCCGTTTGGAGGTGAAAGAAGCGTGGAAAAACTCCCGCCCTCCGCCGAGGCCCGGAATCGAACCCGTTACCTCCAACTCGCAGCCAAGCGCCCTGACCAATCGGCTACCGGGCCCATAAAATTTAATACGATACACAATTGAAAACTTTTGGGCTAGGTCTACTGTGTTTGTATCTAGTGGAAAACCTTCTACCAAATAATAATAATTACCAGTAACCGCTAGTGACCCTTTTTGTTACAACAACATATTGTGGGTCCTTTTTCTAACTTTTTCAACAGCAAACGATATTGTGTTGCTACAACATCGAATGAATAAAGAAAACTAAATCAAAATTAATCAATTTTATAATTGTAAGATGTCCAGAAATCCCTAACACCCAGCATAATTAATTTTTAAAATGATAACTATCGAAGACACAAAGGAACCAAAAAGATTTCGCACCTCCAGCTGTCACCGGAGTGTCTCTGGGACATCCGTTTCACCCTCTTTAGGTCTCATCAGCCACACAAATTCCACTGATGACAGACTCAGAAGGTGTGAATATATAAGAATCCCACTCTCGCTCCAGAAGCTGGACCTCACAAAAGCAAAACATAACCAAAATACAAAATATTAGAAAAAGTTTACATCTTATCCATGTTGTGTGTGTAAATATTAATATAAATGACCAGACATACAAAAACAATATAAATATGAATAAATAATTTCATATTAAATAACATTACATGTTGCAAAGGTTCTATCCTTCGTCGTCAAATGATCTTAAATAAATATATGAAAAAGAGAAACTGGCTCGGAATTGAATTTTAAATATAACAATAATTTAGGATGACAAATTTGCAAATGTAACAACAATAATCACCGTAGATTGTATTGCAGCGCAGTTTTTATTGAAACATCAGTATTGTAACATGGTTTGGATTTAATTAACAATGAATTTTCATAAGTAACAATCCTTCTCAATCCCATAAATGACGGGATTGTTTACCATTATTGTGGCCGGAATTTTTGTTATTGTAATGCTGTTAAATATTGCAGGTTATTCTTCTCTATCACTGTTTCGTGTTCTTTCATTCGTTTTTTTACCTTTCGGCCGGTCTCTCCAAAATATGTGCAATTAACACTGCCTCCTTCACATTTAATACCATAGATAACTCCCATTTTGTCTTCCTTCTTAATTTTATTAATATTCTTATTAAAGATGTGTTTTAAAGTATTGTTAGCTTTGTGTGCTAATTTTATGTTGGCCTGATTTAAAATGGGATCAAGCATATGCTGAAGGTTAGCATCATACGGAATAGAAACAAATTTCTAATTTTCTTTTTCTTTAGTACAAGGTCTAGAAAATTTACTTCTTTGTATGATTCTACTAATAGTTTTATCAATGAAATTTATAGGAAAATCATTATTCACAAAGATATTTCTGGATTAATCCTAATTCATTAGATAATAACAATTCATCAGAGCAAATTTTAATAGCTCTATTAACTGCCAAAGAAATTGCATGTGTTTTATAAATTACCGATCCTGCTGAATTATAATTCATAGTAATATTTGCATTAACTTCTTTCCTATAAACTGTAGTGTGAAATTGACCCTTAGATCTAATTAATTGGACATCCAGAAAAGGAATTTTGTTGTCTCTGTCTAATTCCATTGTGAATTTTATATTATCAATTTCATTAAAAGCAGATAAAATTTTTTGAATTTTTTTCAGATTAAGTAACAAAAATATGTCATCTACATACATACAGATCAAGGATATATTCTTATTGACTAATTCCATTTCCCATAATTTAGATTCCAGAAAATGCATAAGATATTCCGCAATTATGGCCGAGGATGGCAATCCCATGAACTCTTTTTTTGCTGATAGACAGAATCTTTAAATTTAAACGATTGCATCTTAAAGATGGTATTTACCAATGTATGAATGTGATTAATATCAATCAAACCTTTTTTGATATAAGTATTTAGTTTACGATTAAATTTATGAAAATTTCAAAAATGCTTGTTAATGAAGTTAAGAAAATTGATTATGTTTCTAAATTCAGTCTTTGTCGGTACCTCTTAACCATGATGCAATTAATCTTAATCTTTGTTTCTTTGTGCCTTCCATACTTACCATTTTATTGAATTATTAGGCACTTAAAATTTGCCATTAAATAATAATTTTTATAATCTCTTTTGACAAACTGAAATAAATGCTACCCAAGTGAGTCCCTCTGAATGAAATTTGGTAAATAACTAAATTTATTGATCAAAAACTTAATCTGGTAACTTAACCACTGTTCAAAGTTCAATCTATTCCAATAACAGAATGTAGCAACGAAGACTTACCTCAAACAAAATGTTAATTATCTACATTGAAAATAAAAGTGTGTGGGGTCTTGAAAGCGAATGATGATCACAGTCTCCAAACTAAATTCTGAAAATCACAAAATCTACAAGAAATGGAGAAGTCCGTTACTCTTACACGGGTACTAGTGATCTTTATGCTAACCTTTGTGCTAACCTCAATTCGTAATCTTTTAATAATAAAAAAAAATTAAGAATTGCAGGAAACCATTGAAAAATGCTTCTCCTGATCTGTAACACTTGATGTTTCGTCATTTTTCATTGTTTTAAGAATTCCTGATTGTTTATTTCTTTGTAGTTTTTCTGAATCTATTAAAAGTTTTCAGAATTCAACTTCTCAATTCGCTTTTTAAGATTTATTCTTTAACCCCACTTCCCTCAGTAAAGACTGAGTTTTATTTCAGTGTTCTTCATTAACGCTAAAGAAAATTTGCTGTTCACCTCTTTTTCATTGGATTTTTTTAACAGCGATTAAATTACAGAATAGATTTTACTTAATGAACTTACTGTTATATAACCAATGTTATTGAGAGGAACTCATATATCAATCTTTTCCTTTTTTTCAATATTTTAAAAAATAACAATTACATACAAGAGTGCATCGACTTACGACCCAGATCCCATATAGCAGGGATGACCAAATAGTCGATCGCGAGAGCTGTTGGAGTCGATCGCGGAAATAATTTGGGTATCAATACAAAACAATCTCATTTCTGTGGCTGTCATTCATACGCGACACTTTTAAATAATACGAGGCATGTTTTTTAAGTAAGTACTGTTTTGCAATTAAACCAAAACTAGTAAAGATAGTGTCAAATTTTTTTTTATATTTTATTCCTGAAACATTAAGCTATTTTTTAACATAATTTCCTTGTTTGTTTAAACACATATCACAGCATTATATCAGTTTTTGTATGCCGATGTCATAGCAATCAGCCGCCGGTGAAGACAACCAGAATTCAACCGCTGTTTTCCCTTCTTCGTCTGTTTCCAACCGTTTACCACCGAGAAACTCTTTCTGTGTACGGGCCCTAATGAAATCAGAGCCAGCAAAGTGCGTAAAAGGATGAGATTGCTCAAAGATGAGTGTGGCAATATTCATGATGAAACAAGGTCGGGGCGACCTTCTGTAATCACAGATGATTTGGTACGCGCAGTTGATATCAAAATTCCTGCAGACAGGCGATGCAGGATTTCCATTTTGTCATTGGAAGTTCCACAAATGTGCTTCCTGAAAGAGTTTCTCGGTGGTAAACGGATGGAAGCAGACGAAGAAGGGAAAACAGCGGTTGAATCCAGGTTGTCTTCCCCGGCGGCTGATTGCTATGACATCAGTATACAAAAACTGATATAACGCTGTGATACGTGTTTAAACAAACTTCTTCTTCTTCTTCTTCTAGTTCCTTATCCTTATTGGATGTTGGAGATCAATTGTTTCCAGTACACTCTGTCTTTGGCCTTGTGGAAGATTTCCTCCGAATTTAAATTGGTCCATTTTTTGATGTCGTCCATCCACTTCTTTCTTGGACGTCCTCTTCCTTTTTCACCGATGATTTTCCCTTCCAGAATAAGTCTTTGTAGCTCAAACTTTGGACCTCTAATCAAATGTCCGCAGTATGCTGTCTTTCGTTTTTGAATTGTTCTTAGAAGGGATCTCTTTTGGCCAGCTCTTTGTAGGACTTCTTCATTAGTTGTGTGTGTTATCCAGCTAACTTTAAGCATTTTTCTTAATATCCACATTTCAAATGCATTAATTCTGTCTTCAACATCTTTTTTTAATGTCCATGTTTCACATCCATACAGCAAAGTAGACCAAACGTAACATTTCATCATTCTTATTCTGAGGTTGAAGCCTATTCTGCTATCACAGAGAAACTTTTTAAGATCAGTGAATGATTTTTTGGCTTGTCCTATTCTTCGCTTGATTTCTGATATGTTATCATTGTCTTCTGTAAATGTTTTTCCTAAATATTGGAAAGACTGTACTTGACGTATTATTTCTCCATTGCATTGGATTTTTATTGGAACTTTGATTTGTTTCTGTTTCTTTATTACCATCGTTACTGTTTTTTTTGTGTTGATTTCTAAACCCATTTTATTGCAGTAGATTTTGTAGATCTTGTTCTGACGTTGCAATTAGTGCAGTGTCATCCGCATATCTAATATTATTTATTAATATTCCATTGACTTTAATGCCTTCTTTGGCATTCTCAAGTGCTTCTTGCATAATTTTTTCTGAGTATAGATTGTATAGATCTGGGGAGAGTACACAACCTTGTCTCACCCCGCGCTTTATTTGTATCCAATTGCTGAGTTCTCCTTTAATCTTTATAGCAGCTTCTTGTTCCCAGTAAAGAGTCTTTAATAGCCGTAAAATCTTCTTGTCAGTAACCAGCTGTTCTAGTAATTCAAAAAGTTTTTCATGTTGTACTCTATCGAATGCTTTGCAGTAGTCTATAAAGCACACATATAGAGTCTGTTTCATCTCTATTGCTCTTTCTGCTAAAATGTTAAGACTCAGAATTGCTTCTCTTGTTCCTATACCTTCTATAAATCCCAAACAAGGAAATTATAGGAAATTATAGGAATTATATTATAGGAAAACAAGGAAATTATCCCAAACAAGGAAATTTAAACAAACAAGGAAATTATATTGAAAAATAGCTTAATGTTTCAGGAATAAAATATAAAAAAAAAATTTGTCACTACCTTTACTAGTTTTGGTTTTATTGCAAAACGGTACTTACTTAAAAAACATTACGCATTACGGATGCCAAAAATTCTAGTCTAGATTACATATATACATATATAGTTCTCTGCCAAGGGCAGGTCCTTCACTGCAAACCCAGCATTCTCCAATCTTTCCTATTTTCTGCCTTCCTCTTCGTCTCCACTTAAGATCCATTTACCCTAATGTTGTCGATCATCTGAAATCTTCTTCTGCCTCGAACTTTTTTACCGTTCACCATTCCTTCCAGTGCATCCTTCATTAGGGAGTTTCTTCTCAGGCAGTGACCCAACCAGTTTCTTTTTCTCTTCCTGATCAGTTTCAGCATTGTTCTTTCTTCACCCACTCTTTCTAGCACAGCTTCATTTCTTATTTTGTCTGTCCATTTCACATGCTCCATTCTTCTCCATATCCATATTTCAAATGCTTCTAGTCGTTTCTCTTCACTGCGTCGTAATGTCCATGTTTCTGCCCCATATAATGCCACACTCCACACAAAGCACTTCACTAGTCTCTTCCTTAGTTCTTTTTCCAGAGGTCCGCAGAAGATGCTCCTTTTCCTATTAAAAGCTTCCTTTGCTATTGCTATCCTCCTCTTGACTTCTTGGCAGCAGTTCATATCACCACTTATAGTACACCCTAAGTATTTAAAGTTGTTCACTTGTTCCAATGTCTCATTCCGAATACTTAAGTTTATCTTCTTTGTCTTTCTTCCGATAACCATAGTCTTTGTCTTGTTTACATTTATCTTCATTCCATATTGTTCACAACTGTCATTCAGCTGCAGTAGCATATCCCTCAGTATCATCTCCTCTTCTGCTAACAATGCCATATCATCAGCAAATCTTATGCACTTTATTCTTCTTCCTCCTACTATCACCCCTCCCATGTTCTGAAAACAATTCTTCACTAACTCCTCTAAGTAGATGTTGAAGAGCGTAGGTGATAGAGGGCATCCTTGTCGCACCCCTCTCCCTATTCCACTTCCCTCTGACAATTTTTCTCCTATCCTGACTTTGACTCGTTGTTTCATATAAAGATTAGTTATTAGCATTCTCTCTTTCCAATCCACACCAATTTTCTTCAAGATTTCCTTAAGTTTATTCCAATCCACTCTGTCAAAAGCCTTTTCCAGGTCCAGAAATACTGCATATATGTGTTTATTTTTTTCTAGATATCTTTCGCCGATTAATCGCAGCAGTCCAATTGCATTTCTCGTACCTTTTATTTTTCTAAAACCAAATTGCTCTTCTTCTAACTCTCCTTCCACCTTCGAATATAAACGTCTGTTCAGTATTCGCAGAAGAATCTTCGCTGAGTGGGATATAAGGCTGATAGTCCTGAACTCATTGCACTTCTTGGCATTATTTTTCTTCGGTATTGGCAGCAATACTGTTTCCATGAAATCATCAGGCCATTCATCTTTCTCATATATTTCATTGCATAATGATAGTATTTGCTTCTTGTCTTCACCCAAGCATTTAACTAACTCAATGTGTATTCCATCAACTCCTGTTGCTTTCCCATTCTTCATTTCCCTAATCGCTAGCTCAACTTCTTCCCTTAGAATACAACATCCTTTTTCATCTTCTGATACAGCTGTTTCATCTTCTATAGCTTAGTAATCTGGACGATTCCCTGTCTCATATAATTCTTCTACATACTTCTTCCATCTTTTCAAAATTCCTTGTTTGTCGGTTATTTCATTGCCGATTTCGTCTTCTATCAACCACATGGACTTCTTATTCTTATTTGTGAAATCCAAACATTTTACTTCGCGGAACATTAAATCATATCTTCCTTTTTTCTCTAAATGTTTAATAATAATAGTTTCAATTCAAGTTGAGATCTGTCATTCATTAGCATGCGCACTATATCGAAAGCATTTTTCTCTAGACAACACTCGATCGCGTCACGCTGCGCTCTGATTGGTCGGAATATTAGAGAAGCATCGCAACCGCGTGACGTTCAGGGCACTGATGGGCTAGAATTTTACAGATTCTTCTAGAATTAGTTTTTCATGTATAAAGCAAACGCAAAATTATGTCATTTCATTATTACTAAGTTATTTTAGAATACTTGTACGTAGAATTTGCAACAAAAAAAGATTGCGGCGAAAAAAAAAAGTAAAACCTACCATTTTAATAGTGAATGGAAGGACGAATTCTTTTATCTTTGGCCAAACACACTTATCTTTGGCCATAACAAACGTGTGTTTGCCTTGTTATCGAACATTGCCTAAACGCGGCATTATAAAACCGTGCATAAAAACTATGAAAATGATTTTCCGCAAAAGAGTGAGTTAAGAAGACGAAAACTTCAAGATTTGAAAAGTAGTTTGAAAGCAGAGCAATCCATGTTCACTAGACCAGCCAAAAAATCAGTAACTGCATCAATTGCGTCTTTTAAAATTTCCTATATACTAACAAAACACAAGAAACCTTTCGAAGATGGAACGGTAGGGAAAGAAGCATTTATTGAAGCGGCAGATGTACAGTTTAATGACTTAAAAAATATCCTTTTAAAATTAAGTAAAACTACACACAACAATTATATATACAAATTCATATTTACAAATTAAAAGAGACTTTCGAATCTACTCTTTTGAGATTCATCTTTATGCACCTGAAGGAGTAGATTCGAAAGTCTCCTCTAAATTGTAAAAAGGAATTTGTATATATAATTGTTGTGTGTAGTTTTTATTTGATTTTAAAAGAATATTTTAAACACATAAAGAACTTTTTAAACTTAAAAAATATAAGAGAGATTATATCTGCCATCAAGGAGGCCCAGTTATCTCGTCCAACTGTTACTAGACGTGTCGAGATCATGAGCAGTGATTTGGAGACTAAACTGAAAAGTGATATGGAATATATATACTTTTCTTTGCACTTTGATGAGTCCACTGATATGAATGATACTGTCAAGTTATGTATTTTCATTCGAATAGTATTTTCTGATATGTCGGCTAAAGAAGAATTGTTGACAATATTACTACTGAAAGAAAAATCTCGCGGAGAAGATATTTACAACGCTTTTCTGAATTTTGTAAAAAAGTATTTACAAACTCGTGTGCATTACAACAGATGGAGCACCATCCATGACTAGCAATAAAAATAGGTTTGTTGCATTGTGTCGAGCTAATGATGACTTCCCATCGTTTTCACATTCTATTGCATCATTCATCAGCATGTTTTATGCTCAAAAATATTAAATATGAAAGATGCCATGGACACTGCCATGAAAATCATGAATTCCATCCGTGCGCGAAGCTTTGAAAGACGCTCTTCAAAGTGCAATTGGAAGCTAGCGAGTCTGCTGAGCACAGTGATTTACTTCGTTATACAGACGTGAGGTGGATGAGCCGCGGAAAATTTATAAAAAGGTTCCAGGAATTACTATCTGAAGTTATTTCTTTTCTAGATGAACGAGGTGACGACACTGAGATACATAAAAACGAAAAGTGGCTCTGTGATTTAGCATTCTTATCAGATGTGACAAATCATTTGAATATCATTAACTTGGAGCTATATGGAAAAAATCAAATCATTATCGACATGATTAGCACACTAAACTCTTTTAACAAATTGAAGTTATTGATTAATCAACTGAACAAAAAGGATCTCAAAATTTTTCCACGCTTTGGAAGCAAGAGCAAGTTTTCGCTTAAACTATGATAACTACGAGACAGAGGAAAAAAAAAACATTCTGAGCGAGTTTGAAAGACGTTTCTCTGATTTCCATAAGCTAACGGATATTGTAACTTTCATGACTTATTCATTTTCTTGTGAAGACATTGAAAAATATCCTACTGAAATATCCAACACTTTCAATATGGAGATCTCTTCTGTTCAAAATGAGGTATTGCACATAATGTCAGATATACATCTCAAAGCCAGAGCAACAGATACTAAATTTTGATCTTTGATATCCGAAGACAAATATCCATGTTTGAAACATATAGCTCTTCAGTTAACAGGATTGTTCGGATCAACTTACTTGTGCGAATCTGCATTTTAAGAAATGAAAATAATTAAATAAAAATATCGCAATCGGCTTAATGATGAACACCTGTTATCATGCTTGCGGTTAGTGCTTAGTAATTACGTGCCATCCTTTGAAAAGCATATGGATGATATGCATTGTCATGCATCAACATCCAGTCAAAATAGCAATTTAAGACTAGGTTACAATTATGTAATTAGGTACATAGCCTATTATGTATATTTTATATCTCTAAGTATGTGCAATAAAAGCATTTTCCTTTATGTACGTTTTTTCTTTAGTAGCTTTGCCTTAGCCTAGTCCTAATAATCGGCCGTTGATCGCTTGTCGCCTAAATATTTTGTGGTCGATCGCAGACACTATAAGTCTGAGCACCCCTGCCATGTAGCATTAAAGGGATAAAAGTTTAGAAATTAAGTAATTAATTTAAATTGAATTTTATTGAATATGATTTAAGTGTAAAAAAGTCAAAAATAAATTATGAATTTTGACTAAACTACAGTACTTCATCTTTTAATGCTCACAGCATTGTACAGCAGCTGGGCCTTTAGACAACACTTGTAATTAGTCAAGGAAACTTTCAGTACCAGTCATGTTAAGTACAGATACTTAACATATATGTATTAATATATA
>JAFIDM010116179.1:2865-15673 GCA_023159025.1 Thereuonema tuberculata
AGTCTACTCTGGAGATGGGTGGCGCCCTCTAAAAACACTGAAAACTGAATTTAGATCCCATCCACCTACAGCATTTTCGAAAAAATTATAGTCTACTCTGGAGATGGGTGGCGCCCTCTGAAAACATTGAAATCTGCATTTAGATCCCATCCACCTACAGCCTTTTCTAAAAAATTATAGTCTACTCTGGAGATGGGTGGCGCCCTCTAAAAACATTGAAAACTGCATTTAGATCCCATCCACCTACAGCCTTTTCTAAAAAATTATAGTCTACTCTGGAGATGGGTGGCGCCCTCTAAAAACATTGAAAACTGCATTTAGATCCCATCCACCTACAGCCTTTTCTAAAAAATTATAGTCTACTCTGGAGATGGGTGGTGCCCTCTAAAAACATTGAAAACTGCATTTAGATCCCATCCACCTACAGCCTTTTCTAAAAAATTATAGTCTACTCTGGAGATGGGTGGCGCCCTCTAAAAACATTGAAAACTGCATTTAGATCCCATCCACCTACAGCCTTTTCTAAAAAAAATTATAGTCTACTCTGGAGATGGGTGGCGCCCTCTAAAAACATTGAAAAACTGCATTTAGATCCCATCCACCTACAGCCTTTTCTAAAAAAAAATTATAGTCTACTCTGGAGATGGGTGGCGCCCTCTAAAAACATTGAAAACTGCATTTAGATCCCATCCACCTATAGCCTTTTCTAAAAAAATTAACATTTTTCTTTGAATCTTAAAACGACTTTTTTTTTTTTTTTGTTGCCATGTGCATTACAGAACTTTTAAAATCGAACTTTTATAATTATATTTGAGTTGGTGATTATGATTATATAGGCTAATTACCCAAAGTTCAAAGCTTTTGCATTTACAAGAAAATAATAAATGTAACTACGATAAGTATATTTCTATAATTCATCTCATTTGTTACTTTTTATGTAAATGTACTTAATGGCTTAAATTACAAACGACAATTGAAGTAATCATCAACTATCCATGACAGTAACTACACTTCCGTGCAGCTAAATCGACTCACCCCTTCAGAGCGCACAAAAAGGCGTATATTTTTTAAATGGCTTAACCGATTTTCAAAAAACTAATGTTTTTACTTTACAATGACACCATTATCATTAAAATCTGTACAATATTTTCCAAATGAATGTAATCTGAACGTAAGCGTAGCAAAATGCAGTCTGAACGGAAACCACCAGTTGCGCGGCACACCCCCTATAAAATCCCACGTGGACCGATATTTCTTATCAGTCGCTTATCAGACGTTCATCTGTACACATCTCTGCAAGTTTAATTCATTGTTTTCACAAACCCATGGATACTACGCCAGAAGAAGCCACACAAGTTGTTGCTGGGTTGCAAGCAGGCCACAGTCAATGAGAAGTCGCTCGTTAACTAAACTTGAGCCAATCTGCTGTCTCAAGAGTATTCAGAAGGTTTCAGGAAACTGGTACCTTCACTCGGAGACCACTTACTGGACGGCGCCGATGCACATCTGAGAGGGACGATCGCTTTATCATTTCAACTTCACTGCGAAATCGCCATCTCACGGGTGTCGATCTGCAACAGGAGCTGAGACAAGTTCGTGGAGTAGCTGTTAGTCATTGGACAGTTAGAAGACGCTTGAAGGAAGCCAACCTCACTCCAAGACGGCCCGCTAGAGGCCGAAAATTGACCGAAAGTGACCGCACAGCACGACTCGAATTTGCTCGGGAACACGTCAATTGGAGCATCGAGCAATGGCGGTCCGTCCTAACTGATGAGAGCAGAATGTGTCTCCATGTTAATGATAGGAGAGGCCGGGTCTATCGGCGTCCAGGAGAGCGATTTTCACAGTGATGTTTTGCTGAAACAGTCTCGTACGGCGGCGGTTCCTGCATGCTATGGGCTGGCAAATCCCTTGAGGGAAAAACAGATCTTGTTTTCATACCTGGTGGAGGCGGAGGGGGGGGGGTCTGACTGCTCGACGATACATTAAGGACATTCTCCTGGATCATGTTGTGCCCTACGCAGGATATATCGGGGAAGACTTCATGTTGGTGCATGACAATGCCCGGTGTCATTCAGCACGAACCACTCGGCAATTCATGGAGGAGGTTGGTCTCGAGACGATGGAGTGGCCAGCCCTCAGTCCCGACATGAATCCAATTGAGCATTTGTGGGACGAGCTCAAACGGAGGGTCCGAGCCAGAAATCCGGCTCCGTCTAATAAAAACGAGCTCAAGATTGCGCTGGAGGAGGAGTGGAATGGGATCCCCCAAGACTTTGTCAAAATCTTAATAGGGTCTATGAGGAACAGCATGCAAGCCGTCATACAGGCAAGGGGAGGCAATACCAAGTATTGATTAATAAAAGTTTCCTTGTTTTGCTTGAATTTTTTGTTGTAATTTAATTTTTAGTGTCTACAATTTTTTTTTCCTAAGCATGCATTTTGCTTGCGTTTTCATTCAAAATGCATTATAAAACAAAATATTGTAGAGATTTTAATGTTAATGGTGTCATTGTAAAGTAAAAACATTAGGCTTTCAAAAAAAAAAGTTTTTTTTAAAATCGGTGAAGCCATTTAAAAAATATACGCCTTTTTGTGCGCTCTGAAAGGTTGAGTCGATTTAGCTGCACGGAAGTGTAGAAGAAAATATCAGGAGGCGTCATAATGGCGTTAGTTTCTAATGTAAAATTGATTTAAACTTGGAATAAATCTCTTATTTCTTCATCAATTAATAATTAAACCAGATATATATGGTTTATAACTTTCAAATACATATTTGGTAAAAAACAAAAATTAATAAAAATAAATAATAATATTGGCTGTTCCTTGACCAAAAAATAGAAAAAAAATAGGTAGTAAGAAGCCATTTGAAAGCTATCGAAAATTGAGAAGAAAGCAAAAGTAATAAGGTCAAAATTATTTTAAGAGAAGAATATATTACAAGAAAACTAGCTGTAGGATTTATTAGTTTTTGTTTGCCGACATAGGGTATTGGCATTGAATGCTAAGCTAACGTATTTTACGTCATTTTGACCTGTTTCTCCTTAACTTATTGCTCCGATTTGTACCAAAAAGTAATAGAATCTTCTTAGAATCTGATTTTTTTCCTCAATGTACATTAAGGAACGTAAAAATATTAGATCTAATTCTTAATATCATGTGCTAATTTTGTTCATATACCATGTAGGTATTAAAAAAATAAATAAAAAGGTTGAAAAGATATAACTTGCAAGACTTTTCACAAGATGTAATATCAACAGAACAAATTCACGTATCATTATAAAATTCATAGATTTATTCCAAGATGCCTGTAGCTACCGCAGGATATTACATGTCTGGTGTAATATAGTTAACGCATTATGCGTTGGTGGAAAAAAAAAAGGGGTTAGAACAAAAAAAAGTTTTAAAATGCTATTGTAAGTCGAAATACACATGTCCATTCTTCTGTCTTTGATCGCCAAAGTTGATATTTTAAAGTGTTAGCTGTAGGTTGCAACAAGGTAAGATACCTATTGATTTTGATAAAATTCGGAGCAGTGGATGCTACAGACGAAAACCCATTAATGTAAGTAAGTCTTTTTTTTTGGAATGAACAACGTTTTTTTTAATGCCCTCTTACCTTGTGGATATTGGAAAGCTAATATGCCAACTACATCGTTTTTCTTGTTTATCTTGTTTTCCTTTATTTTGTGTTTTGTTTTCTTTTTTATCAATGGATTTTTCCTTAACTTCTTTAGACTTTAAGCAAATGTTTTATAATATAAGGTATTAATTACGGAGAGAATATGAAAATAAACAAGAATAGGGAACACATATGAAGGATAATACAATAATGATCAAAAGGATCTCGAGGAGAAAAAAACTATTAAGATAAGAATAAAGAATTTCAGTTTGAGAAATTAAAGAAAAAAATGTTTTCATTCGCTCAGTAACAAGCACGAATAAATTTATATTTTAGATCCTTCTCCTCTTTCCCCTAAAACGGAATCACACTAGTGATCAACTGATCCTGTTCTCGCGTTCAGGCTTCTTCTTCTCGAAACATTTGGTTAGAATTCTGACTTGAAAATGAAAAGCAGGTCGTTTTGAAAACGTTTGTGATTTTTAATGTATAAACCTGTTATAAATGTGTTTGTGTGGGGGCATTGATTCTTTTGCTATGACCATTTTACGCACGTGAGTATCACAGTGGAATAATAGAGGAAAAGGTGTAAAAACGGGCACAGGTGTAAATATGGGTACCCCCTCCCCAAGGGGCTATGGGAGGTGCTGCAGTTTTGCGGCCAAGACTAGATGGTATCTTTTATTGATATAAGATAGTACAGAGCAGTTGGAACATTTAATTTCACGTAGCGTGGATGCAGCATCAGTTATTGTGCGAATTGCTGTTTGTTCTGGACTGCAAACTTTTGACAGATGTGTGAAATCGGTTTTTTTTTTCATGTCCTTGTGGTTAGTTTAAAATAATTTCATAGTGATATCCGGAAAGCGGAGATCCTAAGCTACTTTCAGAAGCACGCCTTTAGTCACGCACGCTTTTAGATTACATATGATAGTGGCCATCTTGCTTAGGTGGGATTGATGTAAATATGGGCCTCCATTCAAAGGGGGCCTATAATTACACCATCTTCTCTCTTAAACTACATAAACTAGCTATGCCCATTGATGAGGCTGCTGAAACACCGCAATGTTCCCGGGGAATTTCAAATGCAGTTTCTCCTTTCGACATATCTGACCCCAACATTAAGAAGAGAACCACTACTCGGGGACGCAAAGCAGCAATGGCCAGCCTCATCCCTGGAACGTCATATAAGGATCAGTTGACCAAGTCGCATGACAAAAGTGCTCTCAAGAAGAGGTCGTTGAATTTTCCTGGCGTTAGAGACAGGGTTGGGAGGATCAAAGGCCTTCAGAAAAAGAAAATTCAACCCACGATTTCTTCACGATTCATCATCGGACTCATTAGACTCCTGCGACCCTCCCCTTGTGGACAGCGATGATGACCTGATATCAACGATGGGGATAAACCAGATTAGAATGATGCACCTTGCATCTTTTGTGACGAAAATTTCTCTCAAGACACTCGCGAAGAAGTGTGGGTTAAATGTGTTATGTGCCAAAGTGGGCACTGTTAGATTGTGCCGGGTCTGAAAGAGCCATTTATGTTTGCGATTTCTGTAAATAATTTTTGATTTGATGTTCATTTAAAATTCTCCAATATACAACTTGCTCTTTGTACCGTTGTACAACTTGCCTTTTGTATTGTTTTATCCTGTTTTAAAACATTTTTAACTATTTTTTTTTTTGGCTTTTTTGGAGAGGCCCATATTTGCACCCAATTTTTTCTGGTGCTTTTTTAGAAGCTTTTTGTAAAACTTCATTTTCGAATTGAAATAATTGATATTAATCATTGTTTTGCCTCCTCTCATTTAGTAAACTTGTTATAGTTTTTAATACAGTTTTAATCTAGAATTTTTCCAAAAGAAAGTAACCTTAAGTCAAAAACAAAAAAGGGTGTTCATATTTACACCTTTTCCTCTAGTAGTACTCCTTTTATCATTTTCTCCAGATCAGCAACTGGATATTAGATTTTCCATGGAAAAATTACTCCAATTAAGAAAACATAGTCCGATACCAGAGAACGAAATAGAGATGATCCTTCTCCAGAAAATTCGACATTACAGTATAAAAGGTACAGACTTTGACTTCAATAAATTATTAGCCGGTCCAAGCTACTGATCTAATTTTTTTTTACCTTTTTATGAAGCCAAGAGAAGATTAAGTTTAAAAAAAAGAGAGGAAATCAACACGTAAATAATTGCTAGATATTGGAGGGGCCTCGATTCCTAATGACAAGAAATATTGGGACCCCCAAAACTCAAATCCCCAAGAGTCGGCACTATGGTACCTACTGAATCTTGTTATTGCCTACCAAAAGTCTGTTTACTATGTTGAGTAAACTGTATTAAAAAGGGTGATCCTGAAATGGCTGGGCAAATTTGAAGTCCCAATGCATCGTAGAATAATAATGAAAAATGAAACCTATATGCATAGGCGTAACTAGGGGAGCTTCCCCCCTCCCAATGGCCATGGCCCACCGCAGGGAAAAAAACATTTTAGTATAATTATTTTATATTTTTAATATTAATATAATTTTGTGAATAGTGTAGGGATATGTATATTTGTTTGTTAGAATGGTGGTGGTGGTCTTTTCAAGACCTTCTTTAATGCGTAAATGTGACAAAATGGGATTTCCTATCTACTTTGCATTTCGAACACAAAGCCCCCCCCCCCTCAGAAAAATTCTCTAGTTACGCTTCTGGCGATCAGCAGGGAAAGTTAAGGCGACAGTGTTCTGGGTGTGATTATGGTTGATTTTTTGGGAGCAGGGTTGCACAATAAATTCTGTCCAATACGTCACAACCCTCAAAAAGCTTAAAGCACGTCTTCAGCGAGTCGTCCAACAAAAGCTAAGGCGGATGTTCTTCTTTTGCATAACAATGCAAGACCACACACCTGTCGTCGCTCAACTGAAGAGATTGTGAAAATTGGATGGGAAGTCTAGCCTCATCCCCCATACAGCCCTGACGTAGCACCATCAGACTTCCATCTGTTCGGGCCGCTAAAGGAAGCTCATCGTGGGATTCACTTTGAAGATGAGGAGGCCGTGAAAACGTCCGTGCGTCAATGGCTTAGGAAGCAATACCATGCCATTTCCACGCTGGAATACATTCCCTCGTTAAAAGATGGACCAAAACTGTGAAAATGGACGGAGATTATATTGAAACGTGACAAATTAATCGTTAATATTAGGGCAAGTCTTTACCGAAATTAATAGTGGAACTTTTATAATTAAATATGTGTTTTAGCAATTTATTTTTATTTTATAAACATTTCTAAGTTATATACAGTATAAGCCAAAAGTATATGCCAAAATAACAAGAAATGAATAACTAAGACAATACAAAGAAGAAATTCAAATTCTAATGTTTGCTCTTATCAAAAACTGAGAAAAAAACTAAACTCAGGTGCTACAGGAAATGTTGTCAAAGTTTCAGACTCTCTGGTCGCTGATGATTTTCGATGTGATTTCTGGACCAGAAATTGCATTTGATACAGTATTTTTGACTCGAGAATGCAACCTCTCGAGAGTAATGCTCCGCATATGCAAATACCTAAGCTAAGGACACTTCCTCGACAGACATTAGCCTTGAGATGCCTTACAAAACATCCCACAGTGTAAGATTAGGCGAGCCTGGTGACTCTGCAATGGAAAGACACAGAATACGAGATACTCGCGATGTATCTGCTACAAATTTTCCATTCTCTAATATACAATGCCGCACTTTTGTTTTTATTTAATGAAAATAAATTGCAGACAAATTCAGTTTCTATCTCAGTTTTTGAATACAGCGATTTAAAAATTTGATGTTAGCTTTGTCTTAAGTTATTCATTTGTTGATACTTTGTCATGCATTTCCAAGTCTTGTACAGCGCCATATTTCATCCTGTTTGAAGATTAGGGACTAACAAGCTGTAGGTTTTTTGTTCAGGGAATCCTTCTACGATAATAGTTATATTTCTATATTATATTCTATATTTCTATAATAGTTTATTTCCTAATCATTCCACTTATTAGTTAGAGCTACAGAGAACTCTGAATACGGATACTTTAATTATGGCCATCCTGTATATTTGTAGAAATAAAATTGTCTTTATTCGTTAATTACAAATATTATCAATGTTTTTGACAATTGAATTGCTCGAGTTAATAGAGTATTTGTAATCTTTTATATGAGAAAGAAACTGTAGATCCTTTATTTAAAACATTTGACAGGAACTTCATAATTACTTTACCAACAATGAGAAAAACTGCTGAACTTAGCTTAATATTCATTAAATTTATTTGCAATAGTATATCTGAAAGGTTTTTTATTTTATTTCTCAAATTATTCATTAAAGGGCCTAAGAAAGGACAAGTTCAAATGTTCAGTTATAATTTGCCTGGATATCCAGATAACATTCGAAGAACTAACAGGAACATTCTGGGTAGCGTTTTTCATGGCTAAATATCCAGGACAAACAATAATCCAAGAACTATTAGGTCCTTATCCACTTTTCAGGAAAGTATTCTATCAAAGCCTTGTACATTCCTCGCGTCTTTTCAAATCCCTGGAAACAATTGAAGATATTGGGACCATATTTCGTATCATGGAACAATGAGTAAGTATTTGGGCCATTTTTTTCCCTTTTTCAATCCAAAAACAAACAAATAAACATTGCTAATACAGTCGGACCTCTATTTAACGAAGTCGCTGAATTCCGAAAAAAAGTTCATTGTATGGAAAATTCGTTAAATAGAGATTCACCTTTTAAAATTGCTTTAAACTACATAAAACAATTAATGTTATTAAAAAAAGTAATAATTTTAATGACATAAAGCATTACATTACCACATGCGTTCTTAAATTTTACTAATAAAGTCTGTTAATTTTGTCTGATTTTTTTTTTTTAAGTGTTTCGCTCATAGTACGTCTCGCATCTTTGCAATGTACCAAAAACTCCTTCTGTATTTCCTTCAAATTTTAATCCGCATCGGATTGTTTCAAATGATTTTAGCATTTCATCGTATGAAGGTTTTTTTTTTTTATTTCTGCATCATGAACATTTCCATTTTGATCATCTTCATCTTCATCGCAATTCATAGATGTATTGTTTTTATTTTTCACACTGTCCAAAATATCCGATTCAGTTTAGTGTTTCCGAGGTCTCAACTTCAAAATCAATTGAGGCGGCCCCTGGGTTCAGGATAATTTTATGTATTGGCATTGATTTTTTTTTATTTCCTTTTGGATATTTTAAAGTAAGGATTTATATCATTAACATTTAATTAATACCTGAGTATCTGTAAATCCAAGCATCTTCCTAGCAGATTCAATATTGCCAGTTACGTTCGAATCTAATATACCGTACTGTAATACGTTTTGGGAAAACCTGATTAAATCAATCTCAATAATATCGTCTGCTTGAAAGCTTCCCAATGTACAACGAAAGCATTTTCTTACTGAGGAATAAACTGAAATAGCATCATTAGCTCGATAATATCGACAAATCCAAAACAAAAACCGTATTACTTGCATCAATACCTGTAATAGAGACTAAATGTAGAAGAATGGATTAAGTCATAAAAGAAATTCATGAATCACTAAATAAGAAGTTTTTACATAAAAATATTGAATACCTTCAGAATTAATAATCATTGAATAATTTAAAACTGGAATTTTGAATTTTGATAGAATTAAATGGAGTTTTGAATAGGTTCAATAAGTTTGAATAGGAACTGTGTCTGTACATGTGGATGGTCAGTTCTGCAGTAGTGGATTATCTCATATGTCATCAGTAGGATTACCAACTGGGAATCTGGTTGACCAATCTATTGCTTTCAACATTGTTCAGAGGAAGTTCATGCTATGTAAACAGTATATATCGGAAATGAATGCCGAGGGAAAAAAAATAATAAAAAAATCTGTCAAAATCGCTATGATTGGAAAAACAATTATTAGTTTAAAAATGCCAATCATGATTAGATGATCATTGTACTGGCGAACGATCACTGCGAATTCAACAACTGTCGTTCTGTTATATCCAACTACTTCTAATATCATTATGCCAAATATTATGAAGGTACGCCTTTCAAAGATGGCCTGAGGTGAAGATCGTTCTCCAGATTTTGTATCACGGATGTATTCATCAATAACAGCTAATAACAGAAACAAGACATCACTGAATGTATATCTCTACGATTCGCCTTTCCATTCCAGTCTTTCTCTTCATCATAGCCTTTGTTGACTGTATTGGGTAGTTGGGAGCAAGGCGTCCCGTGGGTTCTCTGAAACGTGAGTTAAATAGGTGTACCCAGGAAATAGGTGTATCCAGAGAAGCAGGATATTAAGAATGTCCTTGTTCTTCAAACCAAACACTGAAGGTGCTTCCTAAAATGAAATGAGGCTGAAATCACTGTTAAAAGGCAGCTGGAATATAGAAAAACAAATACAGTAATACCTTGAGATACGAGCGTCCCGACATACGAGTATTCGGAGATACGAGCAAGCCTTCGAGCAAATTTTTGCTTTGAGATACGAGTAAAGATTTGATGTACGAGCACGATTACAGACGCCGACGCTAGGTAGCCAAGCACTGGAAGCAGCCTACGCCGCCTCACTCGTTCACTTCACGTGTTCGTCTACTTCCGTACGCATTTCCCGCGAGTCTTCCGTATTGTGTTTGAGTTATCTACGTGATTTTTCTCTCTATTTTGTTCATTATTCTTCATAATAGTGATGAGTCCTAATAAAGTGAGTGGTAAGGATGGTAGTGAGAAGAAAAGTAAAGAATACAAATCGAAAAAAGCAAAAAAAAATAAAATAAAAATACGTAAGCTAAGTTAATTCTAAGTTTATGTAAGTTTCAAAAAGTACGTGTAAGGTACGGTACGGGCCAACTCTCTTCCCTCCCTTTCTCCTTCTCCTCCGCACATGCCGCCATTAGCCGCTACTGTATCGTCTGTCAATAAGAACTCATAATTAAAACCACATTTTATTTTATATTACAGGAAATCCTTTCATACTACAATTTTGTGCGTGTGTGTGTGTGTGGTTTTTTTTTTTTTTTTTTTTTTTTTTTATGGACGGGGGAAAAGCATTTACGCATACCAAGGAATTGGTAATGTGAGACTCAGTTATAAAAGACTACTACTCACTAAAACCCTACGTCCGACTTCCAAAACACCCTACACGGAACCACCGTCAGGTACTACATCGCGTAGGGCAGAATGACTAAAAGTCCGACTCGGGTATCATTTCGCAACTGATCAAGTCTGATTTTCTCTGCCATACGAAGTTTCCGTATAACAGTGGCAGCATAGTCAGCCACTGCCGTCCAATTAGCCTGGGAGATAGTCATCAAGCCAACGATGTTCTCTGGAGTCACACGCTGTCGAAGGGATTTCTTCAGCTCATTTCTATCTTCATGGAAGCGTGGGCAGACAAAGAAGACATGCTCCACATCCTCGTCCAAGAACTGGCAAGTCGGACATGACGCACTGTCGACAATTCCGAAGCGCCTCTGGTACGCTAGAAAACAACCATGACCACTTAATAGCTGAGTCAGGTAGTGATCCACTTCACCATGCTTTCTTTCCATCCATGTTGCAATATTAGGTATAAGATTATGAGTCCATCTTCCACTGGTCGATGAATCCCATCGTCTCTGCCATCTGACCGTTGTCTTGCTTTTCACGGCCCTCGTGATCTTGGGTCGGTGAGCGTCACGACGTTCCCGAATACACTGCATATCGCGCTTCTCTCACTTGCTAAGAGATCGATAGGCGGCATCCCTGCTATGACGCACACGGCATCATATGAAACTGTTCGAAATGCACAAGCGACCCGTAGAGCGCATTTCCGGTGAACCGAAGTCATTTGACATACATATGATTTAGTCTCCATGGCATGGAACCAGATCGGAGCCGCATAGAGCATGGTAGAGATAGCCACACTGGACAGGAGTCTTCGTCGGCTCTGCCGAGGTCCTCCGATGTTCGGCATGATCCTAGCCAAGGCGTTGACCACTCGTGCAGACTTTTCACTCACGATTCGAAGATGTTCATCGAACCGAAGCCTTGCATCAATCTGAACACCCAGATACCTGAGAGAAGGCTGCGACAGAATGTCATGATCACCCACAGTGAGGGTAACGATCTCCCTCGCTTTCCTGCTGGTCACAAGAACCGCCTCTGTCTTGTGATCTGCTAGTTGTAATCCAATCGTTGAGAGCCACTGACGGATCCTGGCAACAGCCACATTCGATGTTAGGGTGACAACTTCCAGGTGTTTCTCGATTACAACCAATGCAACATTGTCAGCGAACCCCACTACAGTCACTCCCTCGGGCATTGGCAGCTTGAGTACTGCGTCATACATGATATTCCAAAGCAAAGGACCAAGTACTGATCCCTGTGGAACACCGCCTGTGATGTTGCAGGTCTTCATTCCGATTTCGGTATTTTACATCAGGATACGATCAGTGAGAAACTCGCAATTATTTTCCTGATGTACGCTGGAGCCTTCATTGAACTCAAAGTGTTCAAGATGCAGTTCCAGTTTGCCGAATTGAACGCATTCTTCACATCCAACGTTATTATGGCACAGTACTGTTTTACTCCTCCCTTCCAGCGTTTGCCCTCAATGGCCTCTCGAGCCAAATCAACAACAACCCTTACAGCGTCTATTGTAGATCTTGATTTCCTGAAACCGTACTGGTTTTCTGAGAGACCATGCGCTCCTTCACTGTGTGTGTGTGTGTGTATGTACGTGTCTATAGCAATTAAAAACAAGTTTTTTCCATTATTATCAGCACTAATAAGGGAGTTTTTTTAGAGGGCCGGAACGGATTAATTTTTTTTCTGTTATTTCATATGGGAAAAAATGATTTGAGATATCAGCACCTCGAGTTACGAGCTCGGTCCTGGAACGGATTATGCTCGTAAATCAAGGTATTACTGTACTTTAGCGTCACATTAGCAGCTCCCGCGCATGCGCAAAAAAACTTCCCGATAACTTGCAGTCTTTAAATTACATTCAGATTACAAGAATGTGACTTAAATTTTTACTCTTCGTTCATTGGACTTTGTAGAAATTCAGGATTGAGAATTTCTGATTTAATAGGAAAATCTCTGTAACCCTAAATTTATTTTCCCATTAGCGTTGGCAAATTTAATTTGCTTTTGACAGTCGTTATTGAATTAGCA
>JAFIDM010116180.1:0-14771 GCA_023159025.1 Thereuonema tuberculata
TACGTTATATTCATTTAGCACCCGGTTATAAAAGACTTCAAATGTTTTTGAAGAAGATATCAGAACTCCTAATTGTCTTCTTGTGGGCATGTCTTGAATTCATATTGATTGTTTATATTAGGTAATCGAAAAGTACAATTACTGGTTTTGTTTCAGATAATTCAACTCTCTAAGCCACGAATAACTTATAAGGTATGCACTAAAAATGCGGTGAAAAAATTTAAAATAGACTTAACTCACCAAAACGAAATTTTTTCTCAAATATCTTGTTCTCTCTACAACTGAACACTAGCACTGCAGTAAATGTTTAGGAGATAGATGGCAATCTCAAAATGACTGTTTTGGAGGGTTGACTGAACAAAAGTTGGAGAGGGGGAGGGTGCAATGACCTCCAGCCCTTCCAAAGGCGGTTAGGTGACGCGCTGGATTTTCTCAATATTTAAAGAAATGAGATGACATTTCTAGACTTTTTATTTAAAACCTTCCCTAATGTTTGAAATAGACCTATCTGGCATAAATAACTGCTTGGCCTTTTGTGGCCTATGGATAGCTGTAACATTATTCATCAAGTTTAGCTGCCACCATCTGCCACCAGAGGATACAGAGCAGAAAGACTGAGATATACATGTTTAGGTATAATTATGTAGGTCATTTGATGTAGTTTAAAAATATACTAATTGATCTCAGCTGCGAAAAATCACGTCATAGCTTTTATGGTTTCCACTCTTGACAGAAGTAAAGTCAGATGTACGAGAGTAGAATACTGTCATGTTTGATCAATTATAGTGGTAAAACAGTGGCATTAAAATTTAAAAACAACTTGCGTACATTCCTACCACATCCTATAGAACAACTTAAAAAAAAAAATAGCTTTCTTAATTTCAAACCTGTCAAGTCTACTAGACAGTACCCTCCGCCGCACAGTGGTCCCAATTCAGTGATCATAGTTCGATTTTGTGATTTTTTTTGCACAATGTCTGTTGTCATTACGCCAGTTGGACACAGACCTTCAATGTCCAAAATCCTAATGCCGATGGGAAAGGGTCGGCAGCAACAGCTATAGCTAACTTCCGGATAAGTTTTTACTACCCAGTTCTTGACGTTTTGTTAGCAAAAATGAAAAGAAGATTTTCAGAAGACGGTTTGAAACTGACAACTTCTTGTGAACAGTTTTTGCGTTTAAATGTTGAAAAAAGTGTTTTCTTCATAAACAGTTATCCCATAGCAAGTGTTAATGCAAAATCGTTGAAAGGGGAAATGCAAATCGCAAATCTCGTTATGCGAGAAAAAAAGGACACTGAAAATGTTTTAATAAATTTGGGAACTTCCTTACTGAAAAAAATTATTCCAGCTCTGATCGAAAGCGTCAATGATAGAACCTACCCTAACTTATGTAAGATGATGTGCATTGCACTTGTCCGAAAATGACCGTAAATGAAAAATGGCAATTTTCAGCTATCCGAAGAATAAACAGATGTTCTTCACTCATCGTCGAACGCAGCCAGTTATCAGACTTGATGGTTCTGTTTTCGGAAAGTGATATTGTAAAGGCCATGTACTATGGCAAACTTGCAAATTTGTTTCTATCGAAAGGTGGACAAAATGTTTTGTTTCAAATTACCTTATTTAAGTGAATTTAATAATGTCACCGCTAGAAAAACAGTTTGAGAAATTTTTTGAACTTAGTTCTTTTTTAGATTCCTTAACTCAAACGTAATTAATATCTAATCAGATTTGTTATGTACGTTATTAACAAACTTCACAAAACGAGTTATTACTGCTTCGTCTTTTGATTCAAATGTCTTATTATATTTAATGTTTTCTTGTGAAGTTAGTATTTTTAATAGTCTTATGGTTAATAATAATACAAATGAAATGTTACAGCTCATTACAATTGTTAAAAGTAACATAAAATACGAAAGGGTTATTGTTAGATAAAAAAAATGGTCCGTTTTTAGGCCAAAAATGGTAGCCTATTTAAATTGGATTTTGGTGTTTGAATTTGGTAAACAAATACCTCATATCTTCTGGCGAGCTCGCACCCCCAGATATCAAAACCTAAATTCGCCCATGCTTGTGATTCCTTTACATTATGTTGGAATTAAACTAAGATAGCAGTTCTGTACATCGCAAACCAACGAATACAGATGACTAAGGCCGTGAGTTGAGAAGAAAAGGAAGACTGTTCTTTCTTGATCATTACGTCCAAAAAAGAACAAACTTTTTTAACCCCTGTCTTTATTTATCAGAAGCAGACATGAAGAAAGAGAAATGTTTATTCTAAATAATACGATACAGTCACAGATGGATAACACTCAAATGACTTCGTGGCTATAAGAATTTCATTTGAAAAACAAAACTTTTTTTGTTTGCAAAATTTATTACGTTTTATTGAATCGGAAAATAGGATACTTATTACACATTACTCATTATTACACATTGATTCGAGATGAACTAAAAAATTATTAAATAATTAAATAATCCTTTTTGTAGTTTTGGCCCAATATTATAGATATTAAATATAGTTCGTATAAAACAAAGATTAACAGTTTCTTTACCAATCTTTAAAATAGTTTTTAAATGTAAATTAAAATATTGTATGAAATTTATTACGAAATCTTTATCTAAACTTGAAAATCTGTAGGTGTGTCTATTCTGTAATTTTTCTTTATAATAAAGATAAAAAATATGTTTAAATACTATCGAGGTGGAAGATTAAGAAAAAATACCAATTACATAAAATCAAAGTAATTTCAATCTTTTTCCTCCAACGCCCTGACACTTAACTAGTCTTCTGCTAAATAACTTGCAACTATTCTTCCGTTATTCGTCTGAATCTGCGGGTACAAAGGTTAGAAAGTAAAAATCCAGGCCGATGCCGGGATTCAAAGTTCCAAGACAGCTTTCTATTTTTATCTAGCCGTTCCGACATATCTGCCTCGTGGAACGCAGTCGCATTCGCCACAAAGCTAAAATTCGATTAAAAATGTTAGACCATAAAATACTAGTGAATAAGATTTTTTTTTTATTTTTTTTTTTCCTGGAATTATCTTTATATTCAAGCAAAAATGAATACCGGTACAATCGTATTTTGGACGGAAACCTGAACTGAAAGCTAAATCTCATAAAAGCAGCTAACAACATAAGAGCAGATCTTTGAGAGTTAAATTAAAATTATTTATTCATTCAATGTGGAATTAAAACTAATAGTGAAAATAGAAAAACAACTACAGAAAATATAATAAACTGCATCTCAAACAAAAATGTCATATTTTAAACTGTCGTCGTAACTAGCGCTTTTACATTTTGAATCGGTTTCGATTTCTTTCCTTAACAACGCTAGTATCAATGTGGTTGAAGCACAACAGCGCAAAAGCAAAGCCTGTCTCCCTTCTGACATCAGCAGCCGAACGGGACAAAACGAAAAACAGTAACATTTTTTAGTTCGACGCTTGCCTACCGTCGACAAATTAACAGAAATAAACCTGAGTTCCTAAGTAAACTCCTAATAATGAACCCAAGTTTCAAGAAATTTGTTTTTCTTCTCATTTCTTCTTAAACTTTTTGTCTCTCCTTAAGTAAAACTTTAATACATCGCTTTCTATTCTTTTACAAAATTAGACTATTCTTTTACAAAATTAGAGTCTAATACATCGCTTTGGAGTTATTTCGCTTTGATTACGCTTAAACGATGTAAATTAATCTTGTTTTTAATTCATCCTTCTATAAACTTGCAGAATAAATTCTTTGGGAAATAATTCCGTTTTCTTAACAAAGAAAAGGCATGAAATTTATAATTTCATGTGATCAAAGAAAAAAACAAAAGATTTTTAATAAGCTGAAATTTATGAAAATAATAAGTATATTTCACAACATAAAACGAAGAAAAAACATAACAATATTTTTTTTTTTGTTTTTCTCAGGTAAGAAATTTTAAAATCAATGAAAATAATAAAGAAAACTACTTAATTGCAACATGTTCTTTATTAAAAAAATAAAGAGATTGTCAGACTTTTAAATATGTGACAAAATAAACATTGTTTTAAGTCCTATAGAATGTTGTAACGTAATTGCGCGGATTTCATGACGGAAAATCCCTGAACCAAAAACCGAACAACAGATTTTTGTAGCAACTTGCGCTTCTTCAAAGATCTTCAAAATTTTTATTCAAAAACAAAACACTGACTGTTAAGTTTGACTACGAAATTATACATTTTCCGTTTCAACTACCTTAAATTAAAATATTCAAATTTGTATAACATAATAAAAGCAACTTAAGGAAGCATACAGAAAAAAAAAATGTACAATTAGAAACAAATAATTTCCTGTCCCCCCCCCCCCCATCTAAGGAAAAATATACTGGTTTTTTTTTTTTCAAATATTTTAGATGAGTCCTGGTTTGAATCGACAGTTTTTGTTATCTGGACACTCATCAATTCATGTAATGATTAGCCTTAAGAAACTATTAAGTGGAAGGTAAAATTTCATTTGGCCCAAAAATATCCAACTTAAAGTCTACTCTAATTGCATTCTTTTGAAAATCTTACTTCATCAAATAGTCTGTAAAATAAGATAGCATATATACACTCCCTTTAATTGAAATTCATTTTTTAAGAGAAATTACTGCCTTAGCCGTAGTTTGCTGATTATAGCTTTGAAACTACATTTTATGACAATTTAAAATAAAAAAGAAGCTGTACCTTGTAAAGCGATCTAATTGTTCTAACAACTTTAATTTACAAAGTTTTATTTACAACTGTTACTGATGACCACATTATTTCTGAAATTATACACTTACTTGAATTTAATGCAAAGTCCAAGTACATTTTGCTTTAAAAATATGGAAGACGAAAAGGCTAAGTAGTACCACTACATGGAAAAACACAATTCCTACCATTCCATGAAGTGCTGACATCTGGCGACTGTTAGCGAAACTATTAATTCCTAAATAGTTTTCATGAAAGTCCATAGATGGCAGTAGTAAAAATGGATTTAAAATTACGAAAATATCTCAATTTTTATATTAAAATTAGTAGGACTGTGAAAAGAATTGGAATATTAAATGTTTTTTACCATTTTCCTGTAATTAGCTTAGAATTGATCTATTAATATTACAGAAAAACCGACTAAAGGAAAATTGCTATCAATTTGATAATAAGATTTTATTTGATCACATTGTTATAATATCAAAAACCTTGATAATAAAGGTTAGTCAGAATGTATCCAGAATAGTGTTTTTTAGTAATTGTTCAACCTTAAAAAGGCTGTAAATAATAGCATTAATAATATTTTTGTTATTTAAGTAATTAATGTGGGAAGTATTTCAAGACAACGAAACTTTAAATTTCACTTTATGAACGAATCGCTTCAAAATAACTAATTTAAAATTTCACTTCTGAACATCAGTTATTAATTTTCAATTTAACTTGAAAAACCTTAGCTTTCCAGAATGGAATGTTCAGAAAACGACAATCTTTAAACAATTCCGACTGATAAATCACGAAATATAGTTGGCAATCATTAGGTTTCTAAAAATATAGGAAAAAAAACTCTTAAAAAAATTATTAATTGGAAAGTTCCGTTACATTAAAAACAATAAACCAAATAATTGAAGTAAAGTACGTTTTCTATAGTATTGCTTAACGCTATACAATAACTTTTTTTAATTTCGGAAACATGCAAATACTTAAAATTACTGTGAAACTAATGAAAAACTTGCAAGAAAGTTTTTCACTTTATACATAGAATAATTTATAACTCATATCAAGAGTTTTTGTATATTCCTTTGAGGAATAGAACATAAAATTGACAAATAATGATATCTCGAATTCTCTTTATAGTAAATTTCATTATTTGCTGTTACTCAATTTTAGTATTCCATTCAAATTTTTGGATTCATCGTGTGTAGACTGTAATATATGAGACCTTTCACATAACATAAAGCAAAAATATACTTCATAACACACAAATCTTATGTTTCGAGAATTTCTCGTCTTCACATGTGTACATAACTAAAAACATAAAGTAACCAGAATTGCATCAAAAAATACAAAGAATGTTCTTAATAATAACATCAAATTTAAATACTAAAATGTTGCTGTCGGATAAAACGGAATTATTTTGTGCATATTTAATTTTTATAGTTACAAGTGTAGCCACTAACTTTTCACTAATATATAATTGCAACAATATATAGCTCCATAGATTAGTGAAAGAAAATCACAGTTATACATAACCCAAAATAGTTTTAAGCAGCACCTGGAATTAAAAACCAAGCAAATTTGATAATTTTTCAAATGAACAAGCGCTACAAAGAATATTTCAATAAACTTTAAAGAATGATTCAGTTCTCATTATTTTGCTCTGGAAATTAAGAAATTCATATTATTTAATCGATTAAGTGGTATTACTGAAATAATTATTTTCCACATATTCTATTCTTTACTGACTAAATACCCGATTTTTTTCTTGTAAAAAAAAAAAAAAAAAAAAAAAAACCCAAATTATAAAATTATTAATCAAAGACCAGCAATGCCTGTATTTCGTTTGGGGGAAAATTTGACTGTCTGAGGGAAAACAGGAAATAAATTAAATGTCAAAACGGCTGGAACAAATTTTCTTCTGGTAAATTAGTTTGACATTTAATAAAATCAAAAATCATAATTGAAATTCACTTTTCGAACTTTAGGTCTTGATTAGAGGTTAATAAATGAAAAGACAGAAAATAACAGTTTTGATTAGATAATAATTTTACTGAAGTTTAGATTTCTTCATTTAAATTTCCTGATTCACTTCTCTTATTGTATGCGAAGAAAGACATGATATTGTTAACCTTCATACGGCTACTAATGATAAGACTCATAAGAGTTACTAGTTGCAACCCGTGAAATTTTCACGGAGGTAAAATAAATACCACATTTTTGAAATACCGTCAAAAACAATCGTTTTATGATTCTTTATTTTTTTAATATCAACAAGCGTTCCTACCACTTTCTGCGACAAAAGTTAACCTCCTGCCCTAAAATAATAGGATCCTCCAAATTCAGACTGAGGGGTGTAGGAATTATTTGCCCCACAATGCCTTACTAATGTTGGTTACTCTGTGTCTTTATTTAATTTTGTTTTAATTAATCAACAAAAGACTTTAGTTTTCTTTTAAAAATAATTTAAAAATAATTCTCTCCACTCTGTCCACTTTGATAATATTATGTATAACAATTAAAATTTTATCCAACATATATCCGTTTTTTACCTATTACCGTTTTTTACTAAGAGAAGACTGTGGAATCTGAGTTGGGATGAAAGATTTTTAATCAAATTGCTTGTAATTTTTCGTATACTATCTAATAAAATTACAACAGGTTTTATTTTAATGAGGAAGTTAGCTGAAACATTTAAAAAAATTGTTTATTTTTCTCAGATGTAAATTACTTACCTTTTTTAATTCCGTAAACAATTCAGTAAAAAAGGTAAACAAAACCTACGAAGTCTTAAAGCGAAGTAATATTGCTCAAACAAATATGTTTGTTTTTAATTTTTTAGAATGGCCTTTCTTAGTAAGCTTAGTATAATAAACAAATAGAATGTATTGATTAGGTTTAGGTTTCCCTCCAAAGATGGCGCCAGAAGTTCTATTAAATGTGTCTATACCCCCCAAGTGCATTTGAAACAATTCTGCTAACAGTTGAACGTGAGACTCAAAGTCAACAACAACAAAAAAAAAAGCGAATTTTTAAAAAACTAACTATATCCGACCATTGAATTTTAAATAGATATTAAGCCAGAAAATTTCTTTGCCAGCTCATAAAATACTCGAGATTTTGAGATGCATTATGGAGGGTTTCTTTTTGTTTTGTTTTTTCACTTTCAGAATCCTTTGCGGAACAACATCTGCGATAATAAACGCATTTAATGTATTAGAATTTGGATTTTTAAAATAATATAAACAATATTCGCTGGCAATCTATTTTGCTGCAATTAGTTTTGAAAATTATATCAAAACATTACAAATTTACTAATTCATACCTCGTCATTCAGTTGTGGCGGTTTTGAATTTTTAGTTCATTTCGTTGAATTTGCTGATCAATCGATTAGTACCGATTTTAAAATGTTTTCAGATTACGACGAAAGAAGTCTTCATTCCCAACAAGTATCATTCCGTTTTCTTATTGTGAATCCGACTTCCAACAAAAAAACTAATTAAAAACAAGGTAATTGGGAAATGAAGAAGAAAGTTTTACTAAAGAAAGTAGCATAGATTTGCTAAGCCATTATTCGATACAGAAACGATAAAACAATCCTTGCCAATCAAAAAAGTTACAGAATAAGAAAAAGCGAATGAAACATTTTATGTCCGACCATGAACAATATTGAAAACCTCTCTGAAATGAAGCTTTTTTTTGAGCCGGCAGTTTTTTTTTTAATTAGTTTTTTTTTTTTTTTTTTTTAGTTTTTTATCTCGCCAGAACTTTAGTCTCATCTCTACAAAATAAGCAAACTAGAACATTTTAAAATTTGTCAATGTTTATATTTCACGCTTATTAGGCGATCATCAGTTGAGAGTCCTCAGAATGAACATTGCAGGTCTCATAACGGAGGTGAATTTGAGGTTAGGTGGGGAAAGAAATGGAACTTCCTTCAATATAAACGTGTTTTCTCTTTTTCTTTAAAATAAATTCATTAAAACATTGGGCTCTGCCAGCCTCAATGAATTCCTTATGCGCATCTAGATAAAGAAAAAGAAAATGTTTGTATCCGCTAAGATTTCAGTGTTTAATGTTACATCTGACATCTCAAGTTCAGTGGGGAAATGTCACTAAAACAAATATTCACTAAAACAAAAAGGAACTTTGAAAAACAAAAGTTGTATATAATGTAGTTTCTAGCGAACTACGAGATGCAAGAAAAAGTAAAACACTTTTTGTATACTTGTTTCAGTTCTTTTATTTATTTTTTTTTTTTTGTAGTTATTTATTTACCAGTTAATTGTTAATATGCTTGTGACATTCAAAAATTAAATATCAGTACTTCTTATTCTTATTGAATTCTTCTGCCCTTTACTTGTTAAAATTAACGTAAAACATTTCAAGTTTATTGAAAGCAAAGATATTTACCACTCATTATTGTATATTCAATGTTTTCACTTGTTTCCAATTTTGTTGTTTTGATTAAGGGCAATACTAGAGTAAATTGCCTTTCTGAATCAATTATTATCGGAGCGAATCGGGAACGGCCGTTTCGTCCTGCAAGGGACTCATCAGCCAGATCCGCCCTCCCCGATAAAGAACTCAGAAAGGCAAGAACATAAGTGAAGGCCACCGTCACACCTGGCAGTGATCCCAGAAACCAAAACAATCAACAATAATAAATGTTGGGTTTTTGGTTATGCAAAATAAGTAAGTCGCCTTGTTAGGAAAAATTATTTCTTGAAATTTAGACTAGATATTTATGGTAACGGCACTTAAGAAACAAAGGAATTTTATTAACAAAACTAAAAAAGCCTTCAAATCTTAAATTAAATTGTTTTATAGCAAGTTCTTGCCTTTCTGGGTTCTTTTATCGGGGAGGGCGGAATGGGCTGATGAGTCCCAAGCAGGACGAAACGGCCGTTCCCGATTCCCTACCGATAATTGAATCTGAAAGGCACTTTATTTATTCTTGTGCTGCCCTTGTTTCCAATTTTCTAATGCTACAGCATGTTTACTTAAAAAAAATAAGGTATTAAATTTGAGGCCTTTCAACAAATATTTACACCAAATTTGTTACTTCTTAGTCCAAGAAAGCAAGACACATATACATCACGATGGGTCTTGTTGTATATGTAGTTGCTGATATAAATGTTTAGTATTTGTTGTTGTACAGATGATGGTCGATGTGCTTACAACTTATCAATGCATACATTTCTGTCATGAATGATAGCATTTTTTGAGTGCAGAAGATAATAGTTTTTGCCCAGCCCGCTATTGTATACGGTAGCGCTAAAGTCACATGACTGGTATTCTGCGCATGCATCACTGTCCCGTAGAGGAATACCGTTAATGTTTCCTACGTGATATGTTTCCTACCGTAAATCGATACGCTATTCGAGGACAGTTAACGTGAGTTCCGATAAACATTTGCGCGGAGTTTCATTTCATTTTCAATTATTGCTGGTAAATTTTAAGCCATCTGCTAGTCGCTGTATATCGTTTTTTTTTTTTCCGAAACGAGAAATATCGAGAAGAGTTTAAATGAAATGAATGATGGAAATACAATCGATGTTTCTTTCTCTCAGGATGAGGAAAATTCAAGGTTATTTTGTGTAACATCAGATCGCTGCATTTGGAGGCATTGACGATGATTTGTTTGAGGATCTAAAGTATGTCTTCCATCTTGTTTATTAGCTTAACGTGTCAGTGGACACGGTATGGCAAAAACTCTCGTCATGACAGAGCCCGCTATTGTGATTACGTATTCGTTCACGTGACATTTGCGTTTCCCGTATATAAATCACGTTACGACAAAAACTCAAAGAGTTTATTGCTGACATTCAAAATTTCGTACTTAATATACTGTGAAATATAAATTAATGTGAGTTCATTAATTTTATTTAGTTATTATTGAAGATAGGGAAAGTAAGTAATGCTTGCACGCCTCTGCGATTTACATTATTAATAACAATTTTAGATCGTGCAGTAAACAAAACATTAATGTAAATTTTAAAATTTTTAATGATGTATTGGCAGATTAAAACTAAAAATTTTTAGTTTTTGAACATTTTTCCATATATGCAGGGATATTTGGTTTAAAAAGTTGAAAGTTTACAATTAACTTACATATTAAGAAAAAAAAATTATTGACCTTTTACAGACGCATTGAATGGAAGAATAAAAAATATGTAATAAAAAATTTTCTTAAAATACCTTTTTAAACGCACAAACGTTTTTAATTTTATTTTTTTCCCATTTTAATAACACCATCGTATTCGTGGTTTATCCTGATCTACATAAGCAAAGTTTAAAAATTTTTGGCTAATTCGCTGCCTGCCTGCAAAGTAAATTAGCAATCTGATGAAGAATGTTCTGAGCAAAACTAAACAAACTAACAGAGGCGCAGGTTTCCTTTTGGCTTGTGGCACATTTACAGACTTACTGGCTGAGCCTTGGAAAGAACGAGCCGGGCAAAGTATCCCATCGGCTCTCGATGCGATTATTCAAAGCCAGTTTTGACTATACCAATCTGAACAAAAGTAAAGACATGGTGCGAATTAGGACTTCTTTGCATAGGTGGATATAGAATATGCTGTGTAATTATGTTATGGTTCTCAGGTTTTGAGGTTGAACTTCCTTAGATTTTGATGAATCCAACCCTCCAGGAGTCGGTCTGTAACCGATTTTGTGGAAGAGATTATTTGAACAGACCATGTTTCTTGTCAACTCTTACAAGATATATCGACTTCTCATGAAAAAGAGCGTTTCCAAAACGTTCAAAATTACGAACTTCATATACCTTGAAGTCTCCCGGTTTCACGGGAGACATGTTTGTGAACGAATTGTCGTTCCTTGAGTGGTTCAAGTCACAGGATAGGAAAAAACCCTCAAAATTTGGCGAAATAATATTGAAATTTATTTCATCCGTCTGAAGTTTTCAACTTAATTGCAAAAATCAGGAGATGATTTTTGTTTTCATTCATGTTCTTTTTTTACATTTTTTTTGTTTGTTTTTTCACTTTCTCCTTCGCTCCATTCAATCGAAACATCTCATCTAAATTTTTGTGTTTGCAACATGGAAGCCATCGTCCGCCACAACTAGATAATAATGAAAAAAGTCGTCAGAACAAGGCCAGCACACTATAAGAAGTTGACCGTTGAAAAAAAAAAAAAGTAGCTAACCGTTAATAATGGCTGCCGACTTTTTACCGTTAAAATTACGGTGACCGTAATATTTGCCAGAAATGGTGACTTAGTCTTTGTTGTCCAAATTACGATAATTTACCATTAGTCACGCTATTCTACCTTTTGTAACAGGGTTCTTTCAGAAATACTGTAGTTTAAAAAAAAAAAAGTCACCAAATTTAAATGGACTTTAGCCGTTTATTTTCCCCTCCTGTTGTTTAAATCGGAATCGTGGCTGTAAACTGTTAGAACCGAAACCAATTTTTTTTATCTGGCATCCATTATTAAAAGACAAATACATATAAAATGATATATTTCTTATAAAGAATGAGGATGTGGATGCCGCAACATGTATGTATTTACAATTGGAACACAAGAACTCCAACGATAGATGACAATTGAAGTGCCACATGAATATAATAGAAATGTGTTCTATAAAATTTTGTTACTTTTTCCGCGTATTTTGAGGAAGAATCCTAATTAGTGCCATTACTTTAGAAAACAAACTTATTATATTGACACCTTATTATTGTTAAACGTATTTTGTATATCATAGATTTTATATATTTTTATGGTTCAAAGCATTTTAGCTATAAAACATTACAAATATATATATATATATATTAACTATAATTATTATTTTATAAAGAGTAACTTATATAAAGTTGTATTACTTTATATATAATCCAACACACAAAACTTGAAGCTGGTGGTCTTCAAATTTCGTAAAGCAAAAGTGGAGATATTCAAATTATATCTCCATGGAAACAGCGATTTGTTTTTTGATATTGGCATTTTTAAAACATTAGTTTTTTGATAGTGATTTGTGATTTGAAACACCAATCACTGTCTGGCTTTATATATATATATAATATTACTGTTTGAATTAAATACCCATGCTATTCATGCAACATTTTTGATGAAATCTGCAGCACTTATTTCTTATTCGTCTTGCATTTCTTCTCAATTTATTAATAGAGAAATTAAGTGAGTTTCAGAAATATAATACAATAACTGTATAATATAACCATCGTTAACATGCATCTATTACTTCTATACTTCAACATATGATATATCATGCTGTTTGTATTTTTCAATTCTCCAGTCATAAAAATGTCTTTTCTTCAAAAGTTATAAATTATGTCAGCCCATAGTCATTTAATTTATGTAATACTTAAAGTTGGGTCCAAATGCTTGGTTTTATTGCCGTCAACAGAGATATATAAAAGTGAATAAATTAACAGGAACTATATATGCGACACATACAAGTTACACATGTCCAATATGAACATTTAATTGCCCGAGGAAATAATGCTTTCAGAGTTGTCATATAACAACTCAATAACTTTAATTTTTTTTTGAGTGCTTTAGTTTTCATAGTTTTTATCTTTAATATGCAAGTGCTTGCTTTGTATGAAATCAAACCAATACAATCAAGGATGCAATTTACAAAATGTTTTCGTTGTTTTTTTTAGTGAACTGCAGTTGCTAATTTTACATTATACAGGTGTCATGAAATTATTTTGGTCCTCTAGATATAAGTAATTTTTGAAAATAAAAAGATTAGATATTGAGGATGTTTAATTTCTTACAGCTTTATTGTAATGGATGACTGCGGATAATTAAAAGTTAATAACATAACCGATTACTCAAATAACCTGTCAAGCTATTTTATTAGATGTAAGGATACAAATCTACTTATTATATGTATGACGGGGTGGGGGAATTATATATACTCAATATATTAATTCAATAAACATGTTTCAAATCTTAATTTCCTCCATGGAAGGATACAACTCGTATATTGTAAATCTGCTCATCTGCAAATAAAAACAAAGAATATTTTAGATTAAAGGATGATTTTTTTTTTAAAAAAAAATTGAAGATATAGTATTTGAGAATGAAACTTGATAACCAATTTTCTTCCGTAGTCACGATAATTATCAAATTCAAGATTCGTTCTTTGAAAAAACGAACTTTGATTAAATCAAAGAATTAAAAATGTTTTATAGTTACAAATATTGTTATTTCTGCATTTTATTATTTCTTAATAATTTTGAAATTGGAGGATGTGTAATTACAGCTGTGTTCTGCAGTTCCTAGATATAATTCGTACTATAAAAGTTCCTTTATTAATAAACATGGAAATTTCATTTTTTTATTTTCCAAAAATAGATAAATGGACCAATTTACTTTAGTTGAAATATGCAGTATGAAGAACCACAGGATTAAACTAAAATTTCTCAAACCAATGAAGATGTCTTATGTATAATTGCCTCACCAATAATTTTAAATTTGTACTTGCAATGCAATGAATATGCAGCATACAATCAGATCAATGTGAATTTATGCATTACTTAAACTTTAAAGTAGCAAAGAAACAAATACTGTTAAAATATTTACACGCTTCGTATAATTTACAATAAACGCTCTAACAAAAACTTGAAAATTTAGGCCTTTGAAATTGGATTATTTATTTATTTTTTTACAAGTAAACTAAAAACTTTTGCTATTCTTGTAGATTGATTTTTTAAGATTTTCTACATTTACTGGCTGATTTGATGAAGTAATTGGAACATCTAAATACTTGAAACCAGAAATTCAGAATAGTATTTCAAGTAGAAATATAATCTACTTAACCTGAATCGGTTTCGATTTTGTTTCTAATGTCTTTTTTTCGCACTTTGCTATCCACTGAACCACCACAACACCGGCAGATATCTGTGATTCAAATTGTGAGTTAGAAATAATTCTGTGCGAGTTCGAAACTTATGAGCATTATGAAATCAGATTGCTTCAGATGGAAAGTTTGTTTTATTATATTTCAGAGGCGTATAATCACGAGGGCTGAAAGGGCTATAAGCCCAGGGCGGCAACTTTAGGGAGCGGCAAAAAAAT
>JAFIDM010116181.1:0-14770 GCA_023159025.1 Thereuonema tuberculata
TTTGACAACGGCTCCAGCACTAAGTCAGTGTTATGCCCTTAAAGGTGTTACACATTGCGCAGAAGAAAGGCCTGGCAATCTACTTCTGTATTATGCCAAGAAAACTTGATGGAACGTACAACTAGGGAAATCCGATATAGTGCTGGAAGATGTGCCCCTGGGTCGGAAGGCACTCATCAAGCTACTGGGGAAGAGCATTTGGTTGACTTGAGTATGATCAATACTTGTGATGCGTCAGGAATAAAGCCGCAAGGTCCTCTTGGTGCTGATGTTGTTTGGTCGAAAGGGAAGATCAAAAGCTGTAAAGACTTTATTACACTAGGGACTTGGAACGTGCGAACCATGAATCAAGGCAAACTCGACATTGTCAAATCTGAAATGGAAAGAATTGGACTTGACCTTCTTGGAATTAGTGAATTGAGATGGACTCAATCTGGACATTTCCAGTCGAATGGGCATTGGGTCTACTACTCCGGTAATGACCACATTCGTAGAAATGGTGTGGCTTTCATTCTTAATAGGAAACTAGCTGACACGGTTTTGAGCTACAATGCCGTCAGTGACAGGATCATCACAATACGGCTGCAAGGGTCGCCTATCAATGTGACACTCATGCAGGTCTACTCTCCAACAACGGATGCGGCAGAGGAAGATATTGAACTTTTTTATGATCAGGTTCAGGAGCAGGTCGATCGAACCCCTCCACAAGACTTATTCATTGTCATGGGAGACTTCAATGCCAAGGTGGGATGCGGCAAAGTGGGAACAATAGTTGGCAACTTCGGACTAGGCGAACAGAATAAAGCTGGTGAAAGACTTATCGATTTTTGCGCTTCAAATCAACTGTCAATCATGAACACTTTCTTCCAGAACCATAAAAGAAGACTGTACACTTGGACTTCACCTGACGGCATGTATAAGAACCAGATCGACTATATTTGTGTCTCCCGAAGATGGAGATCTTCAATTGCCACTGTTAAGACAAGACCAGGAGCGGATTGTGGATCAGATCATGAACTATTGATATCTAAGATTAGAGTAAGGCTTCGAAAACAACGTAAACAACTGGTGTCACCGAAGTTTGACTTGACTAATATTCCAGAAGTCTTTTGGCAACGTCTACATAATCGTTTCTCACTATTGGACACTGATGAAAAAGAGCCTGATGAACTGTGGACACAAATTAAGACTGTCATTATTGATGAAGCCGAAATGTCCATAAATAAAAGACAGAAAAGATCAGCGCAACCATGGATAACTGGAGACACTTGGAAGATCATAGAGGAGAGGCGGATGGAGAAGGCCAAAGGCAATAAGCAAGCTGCATTTGACATCACGAAGAGACTAAAGAGATCTGTGCGCAACGACAAGGAACTTTATTACCAGAAGATTTGTACAGATATCGAGGGTGAACACATGAACTGTAAAACTAGTCAAGCATACCTAAAGATCAAAGAGATTCGTCGTAAATTTCAACCAAGGGTGGGCATGTTAAAAGATGCCAGTGGTATTAGGCTGACTGAGCCAAAAATGATTAAAAAAAGATGGAAGGAATATACAGAACAGCTCTATAAGAACGACGATGCAGAGTCAGGAAAAATACATGTTGACTATGACAAGGAACCGAACATTCTGAAAGATGAAGTGGTCGCAGCAATAAATCTTCTGCCAAACAATAAGGCTCCTGGATGTGACAATATCCCAATCGAATTGATAAGGCAATCTGACGCAGCAATTGATATTATTACACATTTATGCCAACAAATCTGGAAAACGTGTAAATGGCCCAAAGATTGGACGAGATCTGTGTTTATTCCCATCTTGAAGAAAGGAGATAATACAGATTGTGGAAACTATCGAACGATTGCACTTATATCTCACGCCAGCAAGATTATGTTAAAAATTATCCAAAGGAGACTACAGCCCTTCTTAGATAGGCAGTTGTCTGAAGAACAAGCAGGTTTCCGGAAAGGCAGAGGAACGCGAGACATCATAGCAGACACGAGATGGATAATGGAGAAGGCTAAAGAGTTTCAAAAGGACGTCTTTTTGTGTTTTATTGACTACAGCAAGGCCTTTGACTGTGTAAGTCATACTAAGCTTTGGGAAACATTGGAGAGTATGGGTGTACCGGGCCACCTGATTTGCCTGATAAAGAATTTGTATAAGGATCAAGAAGCAACAGTCCGTACAGAGTACGGCGATACAGAATGCTTCAAAGTTGGAAAAGGTGTTAGACAAGGCTGTATCCTTTCACCATTCCTGTTTAATCTCTATGCAGAAGCCATTTTTAATAAAGCTGGACTTGCTGATAAAGAAGGAATAAAAATTGGAGGAAGAGTCATCAACAATCTGCGATATGCTGATGACACCACGTTAATATCAACTAGTTTGGAAGGAATGAAAGATCTTTTGGGATGTGTCCAACGAGAAAGCGCTAATATGGGACTCTTGATCAACACCAAAAAGACAAAGATTCTGACTACGTCCATGTACCCCGGAAACATTATGGATTTGGATGGATTTCAAATGGAGGTGGTAAAGGACTTCAACTTACTCGGCAGTATGATCACCTCCGAGGCAACTACATCACCGGAGATCAGGAGAAGAATAGCTATGTCAAAGTCAACGATGAAGTCACTGGATAGAGTTTTTAAGTCAAATAACATCTCTCTAACGACCAAGAAAAGACTTGTACAGAGTCTGGTCTTTTCTGTGTTCATCTACGGATGTGAAAGTTGGACAACAAAGATACGAGACAAAAGACAGATTGATGCCTTGGAGATGTGGTGCTGGAGAAGAATGTTATCGATACCATGGACAGCTCGAAGAACGAACAAATCAATTTTGGATGAAATCAAACCGGACATCTCACTCGGTTCTAGGATCACCAAATTACGTCTTGCCTACTTTGGACATATTATTAGACGTGATAGATCTTTAGAGAAGGACATTATGTTGGGAAAAACAGAAGGCTCTAGACGAAGAGGAAGACCAGCAACCAGATGGCTTGACACTATTACAACTACGACAGAAATGACCCTGGCCGATCTTTGTGAACTCGCACGTAATCGTTCTTCCTATAGATCGTTCATCCATCAGGTCGCCAAGACTCGGAATCGAGTGAAAGGCCGTGATTGATTGATTGAATTGCTTAAGTGACGTAGTTATGTCATCAGGTTCACAAGAATGGGAAACAATTACGTGAAATAAAAATCACATTTGACCATATATTTCTTCAAATATACATTTGAATATTAATCAATATTCAAAAATTTTCCATCCTAAAAATTTCAGGTAATTGTTTCCTGTCTTGTGACCTTGAAGACATAACTACGTCACTTAAGCAATTACGTTACGGAAACATAACGGAAGACGGAGTAGTGCGTTTAGCCCTTTATTGTGAAAGCTCTTACTTGAAATTCATTTTTGTACTTTTCTCCTAATTGCTTTTGCTTATATGATTGATTATTATTTCTTAATGAAAGATTTGGTTACGTAATAATCAGATTATTTGGGATAAATTTGTAATTATTAAAGAAGTAAATGTGATTCTTCTCTATGTTATGTTTCCTTCCAATCGTTTCCTTCCACATTTTCTATTTAAATTTTAGCGTATAATTAATTATATTCTAAAATGTAATTAAATAGAATATTGAATTTGATGACTTGAAGAACTGTTATCCAGTTATTCTAACGTCATTTACTAAAAAGATAATGAAAGAAATATTTTACTTTTGTTTTAATAATAATATTGGAAGAGTTTTCTTTAAATGAAAGAACTACAAATATCCAAAGTTTAAGCATTTTAAGCTTCTGTTTAATTGGCCTGCTATTGACGGTGTTAATGGCGTGTTTTGGAGCTCCTTGGGGGTATTGTTGCAGGATTTCGTGGCTCAAATACAGTCGTATTGTGTTTTAGAAGCTGTAGAATTCGATCACTTTGAGAAGGGTGTAATTCCTTATCCAAGAAGCTTTTCAACTGCTCTTCGCCAGTTGGCTTCACTGCATTGCTCGAGATATCTCCGGAGAGAGACAAGGGTGTGTCCCTAACTGATGTAATGAGGCTCGGTGTAATTGATTGGACTATGGCTAATTTTATTTTGCGGGTATTTTAACTGCCATTTTGGTTTAATTTATTAGCCAAAGTTTAGCAATTTTATCCTCCATGTTGCACACTGTTGCTGGAATATGGAAATCATGGGATAAGCACTGTTTTTGTAGTGGTTCGATAATAATAGGTCCATTGAGAGAGATGTCACAACTTACTTCAATCCTGGCTGTTGCTAAGGGAGGAATGACAGTTGTTTGAACAGCACACAAATAGTTGGTAGCCATTGTTGAATTGTCCTTTGGATTTGTGATTTGAATCACATTATTCAAACAGTGAATAGTTGCCTTCGTCGCTTGGAGAAAATCCCATCCCAGGATAACATCAAAACTACAGTCTTGTGTCACAAATAATTCATATGGGGTGACGGTTTTATTGATTCCTAGCCTGGCCGAATTTTTGCCAAGAACGAACAGGTGATTTCCGGTGATGCCTCGGAGTACAGGTGAGTTTGTTGGTGTTAACCCTTTGCATCTTTTCTTTCTAAATGTCTCCCGAGATTAAACTTACTGTAGCGCCAGAATCTACGAGTGCTTGCGACCGTTGGTCATTGAAATAAAGGGTGATTATATTGTTCTTTAGGTCTGATGATGTATTTGCGACAAAGCTGCCGTCATCAGTTGTCGCTTCTTTTAGTTTTCCGGAACTGCGGGCGAAGAACTATGACTGTTTTGTAGGTTCCGTGCCTCGTACGAAGCATGATTGTGTCCCTGTGTGTGGAATAACGTCTGCCATTTGCCGGAGATCGGGATCAGCTCCGATGGCTCTGTGTTTCCCGATAAATTGGAGAATCATATACGGATCGGTGCACTGGTTTTTGGCGGGGCTGGAACTGTATAGATTGTCGCTCGGCATTTTGGCGGGTACGGCAATGTTTGATTACATGCCCAATTCGGTGACAGTAAAAGCAAATGGGTTTCTCCTGGGCTGTCGTCCATTCCTGTGGTCTTTGAGGGGGTTGGACGTGGTTTTGGGTTTGCCGGTATTGGTTTTCTCTGGCAGGAATCGAATGAGTTGGGCGGTTAGAGTTGGCCTTTTCTGCGGAGAACAGTTATTGCTTATCGTCTCTACTGGGGCGATCAGCTGTTGAATCTGCTGTTGGAGGGCCATTATTTGTTACTGGAGCTGTTGAATTGCTTCGTTTTGTGGTGTAGATAAGGGGTAAGGTGCAGGTTGAAAACCACATTCGGCAGTCGTTGAAAGATAAGGTGTCGGCCAATCTGTTTTGCTGCATTTTCTCAATGCATCGGCATTCTTCCAGAAATGGGGCAGTACTTTCAATCCTGAGTGCCAACAGTAAATTATACACATTCATTGCAAGTCGTTTCATGAGGTGTTGAAGCTTTTCAGTGTCTGTCATCTCAGGGTTACTCGCTCGGCAGAGATCCAAGACATCCTCGGCATACTGCTCACAGCTTTCTGTAGCGGTTTGCGCCCTCTTTTCCAACTCTTTCTTCGCGTGTTTTGATCTGTCTTACGGTGTGATGATTGCTGCCGTAAACTCCTTTTGGAATATCCTGTTGCCATATTGTGATTGCTGCCTCGTTATTCTCAAACCACTTGTGTGCTGTGCCTGCCATCGAGAAGTACACGTTCGTCAGTTTCACGGTCTCGTCCCATCCGTTGAATTTTGCGAATCACGTGTAGCCACGAAGCCATCGGCACGGATCCTCATTTGTACGGTCGTAAAAGATTGTCGGCTCTCTAAATCGGTGGGTTGTGATTGGGATAGCTGCTACGGTCGCGTAGGTCAACGAATCAGAGGTGGAGGGAGAAGCACGACCAACAGAAAATTTGAATTGAATAACAGAATAACGGAATTAAACGATAAACAGTAAAAATTAGAATATACAATTGATCATAGAATAAATGCTGATATAAATATAAATGTAAAACAACGAAGAATACACAAGAATAAATAGACTATAAAAAGATAAATGTGAATATAAAAATCATTACAATATTTAAGGGGTAACTTTTTTTATCATTTCAGTCGTTTTTTATATATTTAGATGTTATTTTTAATTTAATTTTAATATTTAAGTATAAGTTACTGCTTCTGGACATTTAAAATGTCAGTGGATGACTTCAAAATCCAAACCTTATTTATTTCTTTAGATCCTTCTTTCCCCTTAATTCTAATGTTCTTGAGGAATTGAAGCTCTTACGAATCCATTGTTTATAAAACATATCCAAGATCTGTTCTAGAAATTGAGAATTTACTGAGTGAAATGATGATGAAATGCACAATTTCTGCTGTACAATTTGGTGCTTCAATATCCAAGCTAGGAAATTTGTATCGGAAATCCAGTGGGGCTATACTGAATGCACTTTTCAACATTTAGTACTTAAAATCCTTTTTTGAGCAGCACTCAAATAGTTATCAAATAGTAACTCTTGATCAATTTATTGTTAATGATTATCCTTATTCCAAAAAACAATTTACTGTTTTCATTGGTGTCCTGGAAGACACAGAAACGGAATTTTAGAGGCTTGATTAACAGAAAGTGTAGAAAGAAAAATCAAATCATATCAATTATATTGTTTCTTAACAAGCATAAAAGAAAAAAAAAAGTTTTCTTGTATCTGTTCAAAAAAGATATTGTACTTTTTAATGCAAATGCAAAATACTTTTCGTGCAATAAATTCGTACAAGTCAATGCTGATTACTGAATAAAAGAGCATAATTAACTTTATTACCTTCTTATATTTGTATCAGGGCCTTCATATGGCTGTGGGTTTTTTTAGAAACCTTTTAGTTCCGTTGGATTTCAGGATTATGAACATATGAAAGATAGCAGATCTAAAAATCACACATCAAGATATACTGTATTTTTGCTTCCCTAAACTAAAATGGAAATAGAATATTTTCAATCGCAAAGGGAAATTCCATAATCTAATTAGGAACAATTACTGATGACATTATAAAGTCTGAAGTTGTAGAAAAGTTGCAGCAAACATTTTAACGTTATGCAATGTCCAATGTAAGCAAATGCGACAGAAGTAAAAATGATGAAAACCAAGAAAGTAAGATATAAATGTGAAATAGTTCTTAATAAATTCAAATTTCGAAAAAAATTGTAAAAATGAAATCTCTGTTTCTAGAACTATAAAAAAAACAGTTCTTTTATTCGTCGGTTTGAGTTATCAGAACCAAAATTAGCATTAATTGAACCTGGAATAGTTTTTGCCAAGTTTCCGATTTGAGAAATGAACTTGACCTAAACATGAATTAAGTATTTTTATTCCAAAGAATTCTGAAACAGAATCACATTTCGCTTTTAAAATTCACGTTCCATTAGTGGCTATTATAAATCCAGAATCAATGACTGAGGAATCAATTTTAGGCTTCTGATACCGTGAAACCTTATATCTCCGGTTTGTCTGTCTGTCTGTGGACAAGTATCAACTCCGCAACCACGAGAGCTAGAGACTTGATTAAGGTGTTGTTGAAAAGTCTTGCCAAGAGTAGTTCAGAGCTGTAGAGTTTGTGTCTCTAGCTGGTCGGGCTTATATTAACATATAAATATATTTTAATTTGCATGCAACCGACTTTTCACTCCACTTATTTATAAGCAGGCATTTTGTATTATGTTTTGATTAATTTTCTTCATTCGCATATCAGAAGCCGTTGCGAAGCATTGTGATTGGTTTACTAATCGCTATCATCACCTTGTTTAGAATATGGATATCTTTTTACAAAATAAATGAGTAAAATAAAAATATCTGGTTTTACAAAACATCACATCGACCACCCTTAAATATATTAAAATAAAATTCATTTATTAAATTATAAAATTTTCGGAAAGATACCATCTGCTTCCCTTTATCAAGCCTATTTCAGTAATTCCGATAACAACAATTCATTGATATGAGCATGAAATAACATTTATGATATTGTTAAAATTTCAACAAACCTCAGATTCAATAAAATTATTGATAATAACAACCCAGCAAAAACTTAAACTAAATAGTTCAATTCTTCAAATTTTACATTATTTTGGCAAACAAAACACAAATTATTTATTGAATCACCTCCTAATTTTACAAAATTATTATCAACTTCTATTCCTTCGTTTCTATTTAAATTAATTCCTTTGATATTCCTTACAAACATAGTTTCTATTAATTTTCTAGTTTTAGAGTATTCTTGCAAGACCTGATTTAAAATTTAGAATATGATCATATCACTTTTATGATCCTTCCTGAAATGCTTCAAAACTAGGTTATTGTCTTTTCTTATTAAACAAACATCTAGGAAGTTTAATATGTTATTTAAAAAGGAAATGGAATTGAATAACAAATGAATACCATGGGAGTTATTTGTAAATTAAAATGCAGGGAATGTGGAAAGATTTATTTTGGGAACACAGGCAGAACGTTAAAAGAAAGGATCCTTGAACATATTAGAGCTTTCAAAAATAATAAAACAGGTATATCTGATTGGGTAGATCACTGCCAATCTTGCAATCATAACCCAGATCCAATCGTCACAATTTTATATAATATTACTGATGAAAAAGAAAGATTCGTGATTGAATCTTGTATCATTAATTCATTTCCTTGTATCAATAAAGAAAAATTTCTTAATGTCAGTAATTTTATTTTAAATGAATTCAAAAAATGAATAATGTTTTTTATAAATATTATTTTTTAATTTTTGTAAATAAAATCTCTTGTAATTATTTTTTCCTGCATTTCTTACGATATTATTATTTTTTTGGGGAAACAGTATCTCTTGTAATTTCATGCATTTCTCACGATCTTATTATTTTTTATTCTTTAAACAAAAGTTTTTATTAGACATTACATTTATTGTTATGCAGTACAATTCCATTGTCCTAAATACAAATTGTTAATGTTTATATTTTTTTAAAAAAAAAAACAAAACACTTTTATTGCTAGTTTTATTACACAAGACCAGTCCTACTAGGTGACAACCTGTGTTGTAGGTGCTGGTAATGATTCTATAAATTTTATAAACATTTATATTTTATAACTTCTACAACAGTTTTCACAACAAATTAAAATTAAATTGCAAGAAATACAGAAAGAATTATTACAAATTTTACAAATATGACTTTGAGAATTAATAAATTATATAACATAGTCATCTAATCATAGTCATTTAAATCAGAATTATGAAATTCTTCTTTTTATGTAAATGAAGTTTAAGAAGAAGAATAAATTATGCCTTTCTTTTCATCTGATGGAGCCAATCTCGCTCAGAGATGACGAAATATTATGAATAAAAGATGCATCAGGAGGAAATTGCCGTGTTTATATAATATAAATATTTTCAAAATTTTCTATTACTTTAAATTTATTTTCTCAAGGTTAATCTTTCTAATTTATAGAAATAAATACTAAACTAGTATTTTATCAATAGATGATAAGAACATTCTGGACTTTTAACTGTGTTTGAACTAATAAGATTGTGGAAACCAATGTTACATCAGGTGATCTACTTACAACCCTTTATTAATAGGTGCTCAATTGAAAATTTATTTATTTCACCAAGATGAATGTACTTAAGAAAGTCCTCTCTTCCACACCACAGTTAATGCTGTAAAATCATTTTAGGTAACAAATCAGCTACTAATGTACACTTTGTACTGATAACTCAAAGCTATAATTAACATAAATTTAATTTAAAACTTCATTTTAAATCAATTTTGTTCTATGGGCTCTTTTAGGGTTTTTAAAATTATATCAAACTTTTAGCACTGAACTGAATATCTTAGACCAATGGAAGGTGTCTGAGATAATGATAAAAAATTATCAAAATAAACAAAAGACGAAAAAAAAAAATTAGTCGCTATTTTCATATCAAAAAGTTAAGATATTATTATGATAGTTCTATAACTATTTGTTGAAAACTAATCAAACTAATCAAAGACAATCTCATAAAATAGCAAATCTAAAATAGTTTTGGTCGCCATTTCTTTATCAATCCAAAAGATTTAGTTTCTAGTTTTCTTCAAAATGCAGACAACAACATGATATATTCAAAAGAACAACAAACTGAAAACAAAAAATATGAAATGAGGAATCACGTTTAAAATTGATTTCTTTGACTGAAATTAATGTTTATATTGCTTGAAGAAATCATTGATAAGTTATGTGATGATAACAAGAATATCTTAGATAACCACCATATTAGTAAAGAATGTTTCACGAAAATTCTAAAACTCGTTTGTGAAAATTGTTATTTTAAGTTTGAAGACAAATTTTATAAACAAATTGTAGGTTTCCCAATGGGATGTCCAACTTCTGGGACTCTTTGTAATATTTCTATGAATTCGTTAGAATTTCACAAAATTTTAAAATGGAACAAGGTAAAATTTAAATACATTAAATGACATTTTAATTCTATGGTACGGAACTAAGAGACAGTTCACAAGTTTTCACCAATTTAATAACTCAGTAAAAAATAATCTAGAATTTATTGCAGATGAAGAACAAAATGATAAATTTTGATTTACTTGATTTGCTTTTAATCAATAAAGATAATTACATTACTTATGAACATTTTGAAACGGAACTCAAAAGCAATCATATACTCAATTTTAAATCAGAACACAACATTTCTACTAAAAAGGCAATTATCCAAAATTATGTGAGAAGAATTATAACAAATACTGAGAATAAAAGTCTTTGGGAAATGAAATTAATAAGATGAAACAAAATTTTGTATTGAATGATTATCCTATTAAATTTGTGAACAAAGTTAAAAATAATTTCTTTAATAATAGATCTAAAATGAAAATAAAAAAAAGCCAATAAAGAACTTAATAAAATTATCATTGGATATAAAATTCGATAAATCAAGTAAAAACTTGGATGAAATAAATAACATTTAGATTGTATTCTATAGAGACAACACATTAATTAAGATTACTAAAAATGAATTTCACAATAATGATATGAATAAATGCAGAATTATATATATTAACTAGCAGCAAAGCCTGTCGGACGACAGGCATAAAAAAATCTGAAAAATCATTTTATTATCAAATATAAAATAAATGTAATCTAAATACTGTGCTAACTTGTGAACGAAGCTTGTAATGCAAAAATGGTTTTGAGTTTCGAAATCAGCGTAAATAACTGAGTAAGCATGCCAAATTTCATTAAAATGGATGCAGGGGTAAAAAAATTATTTGATTTTATTAGAATTTCAGTTGTCGAGGTCAGTTCCCAAGAATAAAATTTCATGGAAACAACGTGGAATGACACAACGAACCAATATTTTCATCCAATTTGAGTACCCTTGATTCAATGGTACCATTGAGAACCTGGGATCTATCTTAATAGCTTAATTATATCGAGTTACAGACAGACAGACGGACAGATGAACTTAGCCAATTGATATATATATATATATATATATTTGATTCGAATGTTAAAATTCTTTCTTCACTTCTATAAAAGAGGAAGATTGTAATATTTGTATTCCAAATTTTACTTCTAAATTTGACAATTTCTATATATTTTTATTTTATTTCTGTTTTCGAAGAAGTATAGCATTATTTAATAATAGAAAATTTGTTAATTCGATAAATGTTATTGAAACAAATGAAAGCTAGATATTTATGCTTTAAATTAATATTTCAACAAATCTTTCGCTCACCTTTTTTTCATCTTTGAAAACTGACTATAATTTAGTCATTAACAAACATAAAAACTACTTCTACTCTCGAAACATTAAAAAATTATATTTTTAATGCTAACGAATTTTCGAAAGCATATTCCTTGCTTTCTTCTTCAAGTTTGTTTGATAACAATATGATTTCAGGTGAACTTACATTGCTTAAGCATAGATATCAACAATCACAATAATGCAATAACATCTACATTCTCACGTTAATATTACAATAATTGATAATTTACATTCCATTGAATTTCTTAATTGTTACAATAATTGATAATTTACATTTCATTGAATTCCTTAATTATTACAGATTTTTTGTTTCCTTTGAAGCATTTTTTTACCATTTCATTGGCTAAATTTACAAATATAATCTCTATATCTAAGCCACTACTTTTATTGAAATTTAAGTTCTTGGTATTTCTTATTATGAAACTCTCCAATATTTTCCTAGTTTTACTATCCTTTTCTAACATTAAAATTTTGACCTCATCGTTAATCCAGTGGCCCTTTTATGGAATGCATATTTAATATTTTATAAGGTTTGAAACATTTTTTTTGTTTCATTTTGTGAAAAATGTTTCTTGGGGAAAAAAATTGATATTGCAGTCAAAATGGATATCAAATACGTCAAATATATCAATATTTAAATATTACAGTGGAACCTCGCTATTCGTACACAATCCGATCCAGGAGGCAGTTCGAATGGCGATTTGTACGAATGGCGAATCATTTTTTCACATAAGATATAATGTAAATTGGATTAATCCGTTCCAGATCCACAGATGATTGCTTATATAAACCTCTGTAGTAATATGTTAAGCGTAAAATACATAAAAACTATGAAAACAATAAAAATGTAGGCCTCTATTATTATTTCTTTCTTTTTCAGTATAGACGATATAGTTGATTTCGCCATGCCATACTGAGTTGCCAGGCCAGAGACACGAGTTCCACTTTCAAACTTCGCAACGATTTCTTTTTTTCAATTCAATTGTCGTTCTCACTGCTTTCCTTTTAGGCTTAGTTGAATCAGTAATCTTTTTTGGACCCATGGCTGCACTATTTTTAATAAAAATAACAAAAAATAACAATAAAATAGCACAAAGTTTCATGAAGCTTGCGTGGATGATGCGTAGCGTACGGAAGCTAGCACGATACTGAACTGAAGCGACCGCGTGGCGCGGCCAGTACCTAGGTAACGCTGTCCGAATCGCGAGCAAGCGTACGAATGGCGAGTTCAATTTTACTTGAAAAAGTTGGACGAATTACTAGTTGTACGAATAGCGAGGCGGACGAATGGCGGGGTTCCACTGTAATTGGTTTTCAAAAAAATAATGTAGATAAGGATTCAAAACATTTGCAAGCTCAAGTCAATTCCTACTCACAATTTTTCATAATAGTACAGTAGCCATATTGTCATGTTAGTAATGATTTCGTCACTGGTTTTTAAGACATTCGAATGCAATGAAAAGACAAGAAGTTTTCGAATACAAATTTTTAAGAAGAAATGCCCAAATCCATCTATAATAATAAATTATTCGGCCTTTGAAGCAGAGATATTAGAGTTTTATCTAGGATAATAAATGGAAGATCCCTATTTGGGAGGAGTTACTGTCATAAAATTGGTTTTAGTTGAAACTTTTGGTTGCTTGGTTATACAACTATTAAATTAACTGTATTCGAGATTAAACTTTGTAAGTGTTACTAAAATAAACTTTGGTAAAAAATAAATTATGATTATTACTCTTAGTACTAAAGCACGTTTCCAAAACGAATTCTATAATTATTTCAAAGTCATTTTGTTCTGCATATGTTTTCTTATTTCTAAGTATCGCAATAAATCTCTATCATCCACTCAGCAATGAGGACAATTTTCTAAGCCAAGAAGATAAGTGGAATTTGAAATTTATGAAGTTGTAATATTCGGTTTCAGAGCATTGGAATTCCGATAAGTCATTGACATTTGATTCTATAATTGTTTTTGTTGTTTGTTGCAATTTAAACTTAATAGTGTCTGATATATGGAGACAGAATTGGTATCTTGAGTTCTGTCCTATTTCATGTTTTATGACTTATTAAATAAAAGGTTTTAATGATTTACAAACAATCACTTACTATTTATAGATATTTTTATTTTAGAAAATTTGTATTTGAGAAGTTGAAAAAGAACATTCAGTTATCATATATTTAGTTAATTATAAAATTACTTTTTAAATTTATTTTCTCAAAGTTAATCTTTCTAATTTATAGCAATAAATACTAAACACTTGTACATTTATCAATAGATGATAAGAACATTCTGAACTTTTAACGGCGTTTGAACTGATAAGATTGTGGAAACCATAGTTACATCAGGTGATCCACTTACAACTCTTTATTAATAGGTGGTCAATTGAAAATTTATTTATTTCACAGAGATGAATTTACTTAAGAAAGTGCTCTCTTCCACACCACAGTTAAAGCTGTAAAATCATTTCAGGTAAGAAATCAATTACTAACGTACACTTTGCACTGATAACTGAAATCTACAATTTCTATAAATTTTATTTAAAACCGCATTTTAAATCAATTTTGTTTTTTTGGGTCATGTTCAGGGATTTTTAAAAATCATTTCAAACTTTTAGCACTGAACTGAATATCGTAGACCAATAAAAGATGTTTGAGCAATGACAAAAAAATATACCAAAATAAACAAAAAATAAAAAAAAATAAATTAGTCGCTATTTTCATATAAAAAAGTTAAGATATTACTAGTTCTGTAACTATTTGTTGAAAACTAATCAAACTAATCAAAGACATTCTAATAAAAATAGCGAATTTGAAGTAGTTTTGGTCGCCACTTCAATCCAAAAGATTTAGCTTCTAGTTTTCTTCAAAATATAGACAACAACATGATATATTCAAAAGAACAACAAACTGAAAACAAAAAATATGAAATTAGGAATCACGTTTAAAAGGGATTACTTTGACTGAAATTAATGTTTTTGTTGCTTGAAGATTCATTT
>JAFIDM010116182.1:0-14769 GCA_023159025.1 Thereuonema tuberculata
TATGGTTTAACTTTGAAATAGCGTTATTATATTTTCAGAAGACGTTGAGAAGCATTGTGATTGGTTTACTAATCGCTAACCCTACCTTATTTATTTAAAATTCTATATTTAATTTTAATCCTTAAATTTGATTATATATATAGCCGGACAGTGATATGAAATTTGAAACCAATGCAAAGAACAAATCACTGCCTAAAAATGCCAATACAAAATTCAAATCACTGTTTCTATGGTGATAAAACAGAATAATTTACCACCATGTCATCAGGGGCGTAATTTTAATTTGTTCTTTGCATTGGTTTCAAATTTCATATCACTGTCCGGCTATAATAGTTTAGTAATATAAGTTAATTTTTATTCTTATATTCTTTACGTTCTAATTTTCTAAATTGCAAATGATTGATTGAAATCTTTGCATTTCTAAACTCGAAGGATGAGCTTCAAGTTTGGACATTAGATATATATATATATATATATATATATATATATATATAATATAAAAAGTACTAGATTAATAGATTATGAAAGGGTTCTGGATATGTATTGCTGCTTTTGTATACATATTGTCCGGAACCTAGAATTTACTAATAGATGTAAGTCACAGTCACCAGAAAAGAGGAAAAGAGAAGAAGTAGACAACCGCAAAAAGAAAGAAAGAGAGGAAATACGCCATATCAGCTCCGGATTTCGATACAGATTCAGGTGTATCTGCAAAATTAGTAGAGTAATACATAGATCACTCGGAGACTCAGATTAGCTAATAAAAAAAAATGAAACTATTAAAAATAATTTTATCTCTACAGATATGCTTGAAAATTGTTTTTCATTGCAAGACAGAAATCACTTTTAACTTCCTTTACTCTTAACATACACAGCTTCAGACAAAAGATACACAAGTTCAGATAAAATTCAATTTACATGTAGAAGTAGCTTCTTTATAATTCCAATATTACAACGGATTTATTTTTCTGTCAAAGAGATTATTGCTTCTGAAATCTCATTCAATAATTGTTTTCGTTCTTTTTCTGTTAATAACAAAATCGAATTGAAAGATATTTTTTTCTGTAACAAAATTGAAACAGCGTTATTAAAAATAATATTTTATGTGCACTGAATTTCATTGGTATCATTAATTAAGCCGTACACCTGATTAGATTTGATAAGAACTTTTATACAAAAAATTTTATAATGTACAATTACGACTAGTTTCACTGTCGAGAGGCAGCATTATCAAGTAACATTACTTGAGGTATTTATACATAAGCTTAAACAGCAAGTGTCGGTGTCAGGGCTTCTCTTGCATGCTGGATATGATGATAAAATAGCTCTAGTGGCGAAAACAGGAACCACATAGGGATGGCTGAAAGCTGCAATGACGTAAACCAATCGGCAGGCCGCATAGTCGTCCAGAACGGGGCAATGTTACGAAACAGGCTGGATGATTGGGTGCAGTCCCAGGCTAGATGATTGGATAAAGTCGCCGGAAGACTGAGGTAATTTGGGTTAAGACATAAGGATAAAACAAAAAATAAAACCAAGAAAAGTTTTTTTTCTAAAATTAAAGTTATAAAAATAAATAGGAATTTTATTTTTGTTTTTTATTTATTTTTAATTTTTTAATTTTTACGAATTAAAAAATAAGAAGAAAAAGAAATTTAAAAATTTTAAAATTAAAAATAAAAATAAAAAAGAACAAAATAGAAATAAAAAAAGAAAAAAAAATATTTTTTTTCCTTAAAAGTTTAAAAAAGAAGAAGAGAAAGGAATAATAAAAACAAGGAATGGATAATGATTAAAAGAAAAAGTGTGATGAGCGATAATGAATGGTATGGATGTTATTTATTATCTGCTTTGTTTTTTTTTTTGACCATAGCCATCCATGGACAGGACTGATAAGGAAACGTTGTAAGCTGCAGATGTTGTTAAAATAAACTATTTTTTTCATGCTTTTTCTGTGGAAATCCATATTCGATCTTGCAAGTATTGTCGCTTCTAAAAAATGTATGCCATGAGAGTTGACTGTATGTAAGGTAAATTTGATTTGTAGTAGTATAGGCCCTCCTCTGCTCGGCCACCCGATCGGTGATCTCCCTGCGGGTCTCCCCTATGTAGGAGCAGTTATGTTGCAAGCATCGAAGAGCATACACGACCCTTACATTCGAAGTATTTCGCTTCTGCATAGTAGTAGAGTTCGCTGCAATAGTAGATCCGGCCGCAGCTGTAATGCAAATATTGTAGGATTTGCTTAATTTTCGCGGTTGTGGAAATGTATGAAGATAGTATGTGAAGGACACAAAAGTTCTTTCCATTGCTGCTTGCTGGGTGTTACTAAGTTGTCGTAATGATGCTTGATGGTATTTTTAAAATGTTTAGAAATAAAGTCAGTTGGATAATTAATATCTATTAACATACATCTGATGTTGGTAAGCTCTTTATCAAAAAACTGTGGGAAACTTGATAATCTAAAATTTCTCTTTTATTTTATTTTTTATTTTAATTTATTTTTATTTTTATTTCTTTTTTTTTCCTTTTTTTTTATTTCTATTCTTTTTTATTTTTATTTTTTATTTTAGAAGTTTCAAATTTCATTTTCTTTTTAATTTTAAATTCTTAAAAAGTTTTGGTCCTTAAAAATTAAAAAATTAAAAATAATAAAAAAAAATCCTATTTATTTTTATAATTTTAATTGTAGAAAAAAATGTTTTTCTTGGTTTTATTTTTTGTTTTATCCCTATGTCTTAATCCAAATTATCTCAGTGTTTATGCATGCAGATTCCGGTGACTTTACCCAATCATCTAGCCCGGGACTTTACCCAATCATCCAACTGGTTTCAAGAATATTGCCCCGATCTGGACAACCATGTAGCCTGCCGATTGGTTTACCTTATTACAGCCTTCAACCATCCCTTTGCGGTTCCTGTTTTCCCCACTATAGCTGTTTTATCATCATATCCAGCATGCAAGAGAAGCTCCGACACGTCACTTACTGTTTAAGTTTATGTTTAAATACCTCAAGTAATGTTATTTGATAATAATGTCTCTCGACAGTAAACTAGTCGTAATTGTATAATATAAATTTTTTTGTGTAAACGTTCTAACTAAATCTAATCAGGTGTTCGGCATAATTAATGTTACCATTGAAACAGCATTATGTTTTGTCACACTGTAATTAAGACCTGATGTTGAATGTCTCCTTTGTAATTCTTAACTCATCCACCTCAGTTTCGAAAAACTGACGATTTCTGAAAAAAAGATTAACATTGACCGATTGCTAAGTGTTCCCCTCCAGAACAGCCTGGTGCGAAATAACAGAATAATAACAGAGAATCAGCTAATGTAAAGTTCATAAATGCATGAATTTCAAGAGATTGTTCTGAGATGACCTGACAGTTATTATTTACAAGCAGTCGGCACAGCCTGTATGTTTAGAATTGAACTGCCCTTTTGTGAGATGAAACTACACATCAAATACTTCTAAAATATATATATTTGTTGGGACCAACGCTCTTTAGATTTCGAGATATTCGGCATTATTTTCGTCGATTTAAAAGTACTGCCTTATTAACTCACTAATGTCATTAGAAAACAAGTGCGACCCTGGAGTAGTGGTTAGCACAAACGGATTTCAAATCGATGGGTCCTTGGATCGATTCCTGTAACGTTTCAGGTAATTTTTTCTTTATTATTTTCATTTTATTTCTAATTTCATTTTATTTTTTTACTTTATTTTTGTTTTTTCTCTTTTTTTTATTTTTTTTTTACCTTTTTTTATGATAGCCTAATTTAAGTTTTACCCGTTTATGTTATGAATATTAAACAGAAAACCAATTTAAGATTAGAAGTAAATAAATAATCTTCTCGTTAACTTTGTTTTTTTAATTAATTAGTTAACTTACTTAACTAAACTTTTTTTTCTCATGTGGTGATGATATCCATTTAAAATTAAATTTTAAATTTGTATTTAAAATTAAGTTTGTATTTAAAATTATCTCAGTTGTGCTTTTATTTAAAGTTTTTATGTAAAGGTTTTAAATGTAATTATTATTATATTTGTGAGAAGGATCCGCTGACATAGGTCACCACTGTGACCCCTTGAACAGCGTTGGACGAAACACAGAAGAAGAAAGAAACAGCCATGCCACTGCCGGGATTCGAACCCAGGTACTGGCCCACTGGTCGCCACGGCTGGCCGCCGCCAAGACCGCACGACCACGCCAGCACGGCTTTAAATGTAATACTTCACTTACTGAATTTTAGTTTTTCCTTATTTTTTTAAAAAAGCAAAAAACAAAGTTAGTATTCTCGTTAATTTTGGTTTTTAATTAAAAGTACTTTAATTCAGAAAAATAAAGTAAAACATGTACTGTATACCGGGTGATTCAGAAAGTACTGAAAAGTACTGATGGCTTTCACCGCCTCATATCTTTTAAACTACTGCTCATAAAAAATCTTAAACTTTTTATATAAAATCGTCAAACGTATAAGAGTTACATTTTCATGTATTATTTATTCATTATTATTGAAATTCATTTTATTTGCGTTCAAACACCCCCGATATATCGAAATTATTATCCAAAAAATTATTCGACTGTCTCCCAAAAAAGGCATTTGTCAAAATGCATTTTCAAAAAAATATAGTTTTTTTTTTAAAATTAAACAAAGGAATTAACGACAAAAGTGTTTAGATTAAATTTTTCTAATTAGGTTTCTGTATCATTTGAATATGGGATCCAGACTTTTAGAGTTTAAACAACATCACAACAGTTATTTAAATATACGATATATTGGGGATATCTGGGGGCACGGCAGTGCCCCCGCCAAGACGAGCCGAAGGCAGGAAGGGCACTACGTACCTTTTCTGGAAGTGTTTCATCGTATTTTCGAACCCTCATAGCTTCGGCCTAGATAATACTAGAGAGCTCAAATTTTCAGGATATGATGCAGTTACCAGACTAATGAAATACGGTAAGTTTCATTTATTTAGCTTTTATACTTTGGATTTTATTAATACCTAAAATACGTCGATTCCGTCACTCACTGACTGACTGACTGACTCATGATCATCAAAACCTCTAGGGTACTTCCTGAAGTCCTAGAAAGCTGAAATTTGGTATGCAGGTTAGGATTAGCACACAAACAACAAAAAAATTAAGAAATCCGTAACTTTCACATTCCAACCCTTCATAAAGGGGGGGTCTGGTTATGTATTATCGAACCCTCATAGCTTCGGCCTGGATAATACTAGAGAGCTCAAATTTTCAGGATAAGATGCAGTTACCATACTAATGAAATACGCTAAGTTTCATTTATCTAGCTTTTATACTTTGGATTTTATTCAGATCTGAAATACGTCGTACCCTCAATGCTTCGGCTTAAATAATACTGTGTAATAATGTGATTTCTTCCAAAGTGCAAACAGCTTGTATATACAAGTTGACCAATAGAAAAACAGAAAAGAAGGGTATTGAAAAAAAATCCATTTTCTAAATAATCTTAAAACTAAATTTAGTTGTAATAGATAATCCCACCCAAAACATTTCATGTAAAATAAGTTGCCAAGATTCACTTGCTCATAACGCTTTCACTGTTAAAAAGTTATCAGATCTCATCTTACAAAAAGAAATGAAATCCCACCCAAAACATTTCATGTAAAATAAGGGGTTGTCAAGACTCGCATGCTCATAACGCTTTCACTGTTAAAAAGTTATCAGATCTCATCTAGAGCCAAGCCCCTCACTCTACAAGGGGGCCTAACTCTAAAAACCCTACTATCTTGGTCAAAAAGTGTGCCTTGGCATACTCCATATCCTTTACTCCATAGGATTGTCTCTGTGACAGCCACGAAACGGCCAAGGCATACTTTTTGACCAAGATATAGGGTTTTTAGAGTTCGGGCTTGTAGAGTTAGGCCTCGTTCAGTTAGGGGCTTGGCTCTACATGAGATCTCATATCTTTTTAACAGTGAAAGCATTATGACATGTGAATCTTGGCAACTTATTTAACACGAAGTGTTTTGGGTGGGATTTATATTTATATAAAAAGTTTCAGATTTTTATGAGCAGTAGTTTAAAAGATATGGAGCGGTGAACTTCCAGTACTTTCTGAATCACCCGGTATACAGTATATGTTTTACTTTATTTTTCTGAATTAAAGTACTTCTAATTAAAAACCAAAATTAACGAGAATACTAACTTTGTTTTTTGTTTTGTTTTTTAAAATAAAGAAAACCTAAAATTCAGTAAGTGAAGTTTTACATTTAAAACTCTTACATAAAAACTTAAAATAAAAGCCCAACTGAAATAATTTTAAATACAAACAGTAAATGAGTATCATCACCACATGAGAAAAAAAAGTTTAGTTAATTAAGTTAACTACTTAATTAAAAAACCAAAGTTAACGAGAAGATTATTTATTTACTTCTAATCTTAAATTGGTTTTCTGTTTAATATTCATAACATAAACGGAAAAAGCTTACATTAGGCTATCATAAAGAAAAAAGGTACAAAAAAATGAAAAAAAAGAGAAAAAACAAAAAAACAAATCTACCCGTTGATTTCAAATCCGCTGCGCTAACTATTACTCCAGGCTCGCATTTGCTTTCTAATGACATCAGTTAGTTAATAAGGCAGTACTTTTAAATCGACGAAAATAATGCCGAATATCTCGAAATCTAAAGAGCGTTGACCCCAAGATGTATCTATATTTTTGAAGTATTTGATGTGTACTTTCATCTCACAAAAGGGCACTTGAATTCTAAACATACAGGCTGTGTCGACTCCTTGTTAGTTCTTTTCATTCCCAACATTGACAGTAAATGTCGCATTAGACCAATGAATATAATTCCATGATTATTAAAATTTATCTGTAGCACTTAGGTAATCTTGCTGGTCTGGTGATGAACCTGTGCAAGACAATCAGCAGTCATTAAGAATAAATTACAGTAGAATAATGATGAATCTTTATTTTTATTCTTTGGTCTTTCCTGTCGGTTAGAATTTATCATATTTAATCAGTTATATATCACTATTAAACCTTTCACTATGACAAATCTATCATTAAAAAATCACAATATTTTCTTTATAAAAAGCATTTTTTTTCTGCTCCAAAATTTTTATCATCTATAACCTGAAATTCCTTCACATATTTACAGGACCTTGTTGCATATAATCATAGTGTTGTCTTTTGTTAAAAAAATGTTATCGCTGGGTGTTTTCCTGGTGATATTTTTATATGCTTTGAAATCATCCAAATTGTTTTCACTGTTCTTGAAATAAGCATTTCTCTTTTACTTTCTCGCTGAAGAAACTGATGCTTTCGCTTTTCTTCTCAGTTGAGTTTTCAGTTTTTCTATTACGCTAATCAATTGCATTTCTTCTTATTTTCTTCTTAACTAAGGATAAAGCGAAAGATAGTTAGTTTGATTATCTTGTATCTTTCACTACACCGAAGCATAAGTTTATGTAACATCATTGAGCCAAATAAACTTCTACATGTCAAGTTCCGAGTGAGTTTTCAATGTTGTTGTAACCAACATCCAAAATAAACCGAAACAACTAATTGGACACAATAGTTATAAAGTTAAGGTTTACACAAAATCATTGTCTGGGTTTACTGTCTGTTATAAGAAAAAAAAAATCTGTTCTAAATTGACAGAACACATTGACCTTGAGGGATGCACACTTAGGTTCAACAAAACTATGGGGATTTTCCGTCCCCCAAATTCTAACATTGGATCGATTGATTTTTTCACACAAATGAAACGTTGCTTCAACACTAAAAAGCAAGCCTGTCCAAAAATCAGCCTGCTCCCACCAATTATTCAGTTCCGTGCAGAAAAGTTCTCTGGATGGTAGTCATTAGGTGTTGCAGCAGCATTAGGTGATATAGCTTCAGTCGTAAACGCTTCCGTAACATACACCAAATCGTAGGTTGCGGGATGTTGAGTTCCCTGTTCATCTTACAGTTAATTTGTTAGAACTATGTAGGAAGGCTGCTCTGATTTGGTCCACTTTCTCTTCAGACACAAAACAATGCCTACTGCTATTTTCCTGACACAGGCACCCTATCTCCATAAATTGTGCATACCACCGGACAATGGAATTGTCGGAGGAAGGATCCTTTCTAAATTTTGTACGAAACTGTCACGACTGTGATGATATTCGAGAGTGCAAAACGCCTTCTCCTCACCACTGGCCGCGATTTCAATCAATAACTCCTGGTGGGTAACAGCTTAATTACTGAGTGCCTGCCACTGAATATCTATAACCTATTTAGTTTTCCTACACAATAAACAAGATGTCGTGTTCGTATCTCATTTGTGATGATTTTTTTTAAAAGTCCGACAATCATTTTGAATAACCCTATATAAATAAGAACATTTTTAATAGTTTAGTATATTTAATTTTACTTAATATAAGAAGCTATTAAGCTATAATAAGTTTTATCTGATTATTTTAATTTTCAAATTAGAAAATGTTTCTAAGGAACTCTGGTTGTCTTATTTTATTTAATGAGAAAGTATTTTCAATCAATTCTGAAAAGAATTTGTTGTAATGAAAATTTAAAATAAAGCAAGGCAAAGATTAACGGTGAAAAATCTTTTTTTATTCGGTAATGTTATTAAGACAATTAGAAATTCAATACTAAGAGCTTCTGAAATAACCAAATTTTAATTTTTGAATTTAAGAATTTTTGAAAATTTCATAAAAAGATTTCTAGATATAGAATGCAATGACTTTTTTGAAATTATAAGCAAAATAGCTCTCAAAAATTCAGCAACAAATTATCGAAAAGATCTTTTCTTGAATATGGATGAAATTTTCGGAATACATTTATGTTAACAGAAGGTTTTTGACTCGTAATAAGAGAGAATTCTATTGAGAATGTGAAATAATAAACAACAGTAAACTTTTAGTAGCTATAATTAGCTTGCAGAAATTTAGTGATGAACTTTGATAATATATAATGACATATTATATGGTATTTGATATCCTCGAGCTGCAATATAAATGGAATATCGATAATTCATGATTTCATGGAGGAATGTAATCTATTGGATAAGGATGTCAAATCGATACCCGATAGTTGTTAGACTATCTCCCGCGAAGATGTAAACTTCAGTAAAGCAGTTGATTGTTATACTATATCATATCCATCACTATCATATTGATGCAAAATCGAAAACTTTCCCGGATTGGTCAGTTTAACTGTACTGTTATTGGCTGACGCGGGAGGGCTAAACTTTAAACGATGGGCTCCCTCTCCTAATGACGGACCGAAAAGAGATATCCGAGAGCTGGCGGAGCTGGCATTCTGAATCCGACCCTTCAGAGGTTTTATTACTTTGACCGGTTTTTGGAATCCACCAACCTTGTATACATAGTGCAAATAAATTGTAAATAAATGTGTGTACATTATGCTGAAACATCTACGTTATTCTCTGCAAGTTTCCAACCAAACATCTTTGGTGCTGAAGACACGCCAAACCACGGACCCACCATGGCGAATCCCGCTGATAACCCTGACCCTCACCGCCCAGTAGATGACCAGATCCAAGCCCAAACACCGGTAATGAGAATTTCCCCCACCTTACGATACCGTGAGCCCACCTCGTTCTCCGGTGTACAAACTGATCCCCTTGCCTGGCTCCGGGACATCGAACGTGTAGCCTTATTAAATCGGTGGACAGACGACAACAAATTATTATATCTGCCTTCACCCTAACGGACATCGCACGCCACTGGTTCAATAACGAAGAGATCACCATCTCCACCTGGGCCTCCTTCGTGACACATTCGTGGCACCCCATCACATCACCACAAAGGTCAAGTGAACACTGCATCCGTACACTGCTACCCCAAGAGTCCTGTGAGTCATACATCCAGGATGTGATTCACCACTGCGGTAAGGTAGATCCTCACATGACCAAAGGCCAGCGACTCCATCACCTCCTGAAAGGTGTAGCCACTGACAACCACACAGTATTGTTAATTCTCAGCTTATCGTCTGTCAGCGAAATGGTTGCGGAATGCCGACGATTACAGCATCAACGAGCCCACCGCATCCCACCAGACCCTTTTCCAGACCATTAGCTAATCTTAGTAACCCTTGTCCCTCAAGAATCCCTAACCGCGAGCCCCACCGATCACCTCCAAAACCAGATCGCCGCCTTAACCGCCGCTGTTCAGAACCTCACAACCCTTGTGACCAAAGGACAGAGCGAGCAACTGCCTCGAAACAATCAACATGCCTGGCGGAGAACGACCGCAACCCGACAACGGACCAATTAATGGCGTACACAGGATGACCAACCCATCTGCTTCCACTCAAACATCGAACAGGGAAACTTAGAACTGCAGCGACCGCACAAGCCAACGGAACAACGGCCATCCCGCATCGGCCCAACAAAGCAAACAATAGGATTCGAATTCAATTTGACAATAAGCCAGCCATAGCCCTTCTCGACACGAGAACATCGGTCTGCATTATCACGGAAGCTTTCCGCCGGTACTTGGTCACTTCCACACTATGAACACACTGAAATCCATACGGACGCCAGCAATGACCTCATTGGGTCAATCCTCATTCAAAACCAAGGAAGCCAGCAGAAAGTAAATGCGTATGCAAGCCTCGCTTTATTCAAAGCTGAAAGGAATTACACCACAACCCATCGGGAACACCTTAATGTAGCTTAGGCCACACACAAGTTCCGACCTATCTCTATTGCCGCCATTCACTGTGATCTCTGACCACCACGCCCTCTACTGGCTCACCAGCCTTAACAAACCTAGTGGACCACTGGCTTACCCACTTCAGGGGCACGACATCACCGTTGTCTACAAAACAGGCTGCAAAGACCTTGTGGCGGATTGTTTATCCCGGCTCCTGCCGGACAAAACCATCCCACAACACCACCGCAATCAATTTGATAATGGAACAACTGGACAAAGCCATAGTAGTAATATATGCACTATAGAACGCACTTAAAACAACGGTATAGAACCATTTTGACCTTTAAACGTCCGTTTTGTTCTTGAGAACGATCTATAATGAGCGAAAGAGTTGCATGTATTAAAACAAAACAAAGCTAGACATTGTTTTTGAAACTGATTAGGGATTTGTTCGCAGCATCGAAAGATAGTCTTCGTGAATAAATTATAATTGTTTCATATAATTTCTATTCTTTAGAACTGAACGAAAAATCTTTGTCTTCGAGATGGGTTAGAAAAAAAAAAGAGGGGAATCCCTTTATTGAATTGAATTTTCTATTTTATGTTTCTGTTTGAATAGATATGGATAGAGATTTTTAGAAATGATTTCGTATTTGAAATAGTTTAATTTGGCATTATTTTTTATAGGAAAGTGTCCATAGTTGTATGACTTACTGGATGGTTAAAAACGGATGAAGCTCTAACCTTAATTTGTTGTTGAACTGACTGCTGAATCTGTAACTGACTAATTTTAAAATGAAATTATCAGCGTGTCTGATGGAGAAATAATATGCGTGTAACTGACAGCAACAGATGCTGGGTATAGGCCTCTCAGGAGATCGGGACAGATGTTGACCTATTTTTTTTCTGAAAACCATTTTGTGAAGAGAGAGTTAGAGCGCTTGATATTCCGTTAATCTGATACCTATGAAGAAGAGAACTTTATCTCTAAAATCTCTATCCATATTTATTCAAACAGAAAAATAAAATAGAAATCAAATGCTAATCGAGTAGAATGTTTTGTTTGCAAGAACGGCATATAATGAGCGAAAGAGTTCTGTCCTTGAGAAAAAAATTTTGGTATGCATTGAGAATCAATTTGTTCCTGTTCAAAATGATTTACTCATCTTTAAATAATCGTCAACTTAAATAGATTCCATTTTCAGACTGAATTTTCGTATCAAATGCTAATCGAGTATAATGTTTTGTTGGCAAGAACAGCATATAATGAGCGAAAGAGTTCTGTCTTTGACAAAAAATTTTTGGTAAGCATTGAGAATCAATTTTTGTAACAAACTTTTGTGGGTATTATCAAATGCAAAGTTGCACCGCTAAAAGGACTTTTTTATTCAGTTTTACCCTTTCGATTTGAAAATAAATTGTTCTTTCCTCTTTGCCGAACATGTCTGGAGAGAAAAAAATCGAAAAATTAGATGCACTCAGGAAGATGAGGCCAGAAGTCTTTTGATATTAAACTGTTTAGAGATAGAGATTTTTGAGTTTTCATTTAGGAATGAAAAGTAGATTTCATGAAGAAAAGTGTCAATATTTTTTGAAAACTTACATGGACGATGTAAAATCGAAGTTCATCAGTGATCTACAAGAGAAATACTGAGTCTTCTTTCAACAATTCCACCCTCCTCCTTCGTCGATGGAAGATCACACCGCTCACAGATCATCCATACCGCCGTTCATCAGTGATTTTCAACAGAAAATACCGAGTCTTCTTTCGACAACTCCACCATCCTCATTCGTCGATGGAAGATCAGACATTCACAGACCGTCCATATCGCGCGCCCCGCGCGCCACTGACCGTCATTTCATCCGTCCACGATGGAGTGACTTCGAAAACTTACTGACCCTCGATGCAGTGACTTCTTCTTCATCCATCCACGATGGTATGACTTGCTCTTCATCTGTCGTCTCACTGATCATCCACGATGGAGTGACTTCGAAAACTTAAGGTCCCACGATGGAGTGAATTCTTCTTCATCCGTCCACGATGGAGTGACTTCCTCTTCATCCGTCGTCTCATATATTGACAGGCAGTGGGTCGCGGGGCACGCGTCGGCGGGGCACGCGTCTGTGAACGATCTGATCTTCCATCGACGAAGGAGCATGGTGGAGTTGCTGAAAGAAGACTCGGTATTTTCTGTTGTAAATCACTGATGAACGGTGGTATGGACGATCTGTGAGCGGTCTGATCTTCCATCGACGAAGGAGGATGCTGGAGTTGTCGAAAGAAGACTCGGTATTTCTGTTGTAAATCACTGATGAACTTCAATTTTACATCGCCCACGTAAGCTTTCAAAAAATATTGACACTTTTTTCGTGAAATCTTCTTTTCATTCCTAAATGAGAACTCCAAAATCTCTATCTCTAGACAGTTTAATACCAAAAGACTTCTGGCCTCATCGTCGTGAGTGCATCTAATTTTTCGATTTTTTCTCTCCAAACCTGTTCGACAAAGAGGGAAGAACAATTTATTTTCAAATCGATAGGGCAAAAATGGATAAAAAAAGTCCTTTTAGCGTTGCAACTTTGCATTTGATAATACCACAAAAGTTTGTTACAAAAATTGATTCTCAATGCGTACGAAAATTTTTTTCTCAAGAATGGAACTCTTTCGCTTATTATATGCTGTTCTTGCGAACAAAACATTCTACTCGATTAGCATTTGATACGAAAATTCAGTCTCAAAGACAGTGTCTATCTTTGTAAATCCAAAAATTAGATGCACTCACGACAATGAGGCCAGAAGCCTTTTAGAAACGTGGGTTTCTTTCGAAGTGCAGTATGCTCTGGAACGTGGCTATAAAATTCTGAAACTATATCATGTATGGCACTTTCCGGTGAGAGAACAATACAATCGTCAAAAAACGTTCTGGAGGATTGTTTACGGACTATGTAAAGATGTTTCTCAAGATCAAACAAAACAGCGAAGGATTTACTTCGAATTGTATCACTAATGAACAGAGGAATGATTATATTCAAGATTATGTTGAAAAAGAAGAGATTGAGTTAGATTACAGAGATATTAAAAAAATCTGTACTTTCGAAATCTGACAAACTGAATATCTCAAATATTTTATTTCTCTAAACTTCAATATCAAATAATTATAATTTTTCATGAAACTTATCATTTGATGTTGCGAACAAAACATTCTACTCGACTACCATTTTGATACAAAAATTCTGTCTCAAAGACAGTGTATATCCTTGTTTTTTATTTCAAAATTTGATTCTCAATGCTTACCAAAAATTTTTCTCAAGGACAGAACTCTTTCGCTCATTATATGCTGTTCTTGCAAACAAAACATTCTACTCGATTAGCATTTGATTCGAAAAATCATTCTCAAAGACAGTGTCTATCTTTGTCAATCAAATAATTAGATGCACTCATGACGATTAGGCCAGAAGTCTTTTAGGAAGGTGGGTTTCTTTCGAAGAGCAGTATGCTCTTGAACATGGCTATTAAATTCTGGAACTACTTGTATATCATGTATGATACTTTCCGGTGAGAGAACAATACTATCGTCAAAAACGTTCTGGAGGATTGTTTACGGACTATGTAAAAATATTTCTCAAGATCAAACAAAACAGCGAAGGATTCCCTTCGAATTGTATCACAGATGAACAGAGGAATGATTATATTCAAAATTATGTTGAAAAAGAAGGGATTGAGTTAGATTACAGAGATATTAAAAAAACCTGTACTTCCGAAATCTGACAAACTAAATGTTATCAGTTCGTTAAGATTTGTATAATGAGTATTTCTAAAGTCTTCATGGAAAAGCAATCAAATTTTTGGTATGCATTTTTCTATTTTATTTTCTGTTTGAATAGATATGGATATAGATTTTAGAAATGATTTCGTATTTGAATTTTTTTTTTCAGAACTGAACGGAAAATCTTTTAATGTTGTCTTCAAGAATGAAATAAGTCTTTATGCCATTGTAGTCAAATGGACTTGATATAGAAAAAAAGAGGGGATTCCCCTTATTGAATTGAATTTTCTATTTTATTTTTCTGTTTGAATAAATATGGATAGAGATTTTAG
>JAFIDM010116183.1:0-14762 GCA_023159025.1 Thereuonema tuberculata
AATAATAATAATAATAATAATAATAATAATAATAATAATAATAATAATAGTAATTCTTTAAACACTTCCCTTTAATTTTGTTTGAATTTCCTAACAAACCTGTAATTCGATATTTTGTTTATTAATCATTAAAAAATTGTTCCGTAAGTTTTGGATTTGATTATTTACTCCCGTTCATTTCAATTTCTATTGTGCATAATAACATCTTACCGGATCTAACTACAGAAATTTTCCCTTTCTAGAAAAACGAAATTTCCTTTTTATACGAAAATTCCTTTTATGTTAAAATTGCATTGTTATGAAATCGTTCTAACAAAATATTAATTTCTTGGTCGTAGCTTTTGTTTATCACAGGCGTCAAATTTTCTAACATCTGTATAATAATAAGTAAGTTTTTTGAAAATTGTTAATAATGTTCTGTTGATTTTTCCTAATAAATAAATGACACGTAAATTTATGTCGGCAGAAGAATTTTTGATGGTCGCTGATACATTATCTTTTTTTTTTAAAAAATCATTATTTTAACCAAAACATCACTTATTTGCGTGTTAAAAGCAACCTGTTATCAAACTGATTCTACATAAATTTTGTATTGAAAGATCTTGAGACATTCTATCTTCTCCACGGCATTAAAACTCCAATGCTCGTCAAGGTCTTGGTAATGCAAATTGAAAGATGTGAATGAAGAAAATGCAGCAGTGTGTTATGAAGAGAAAGATGGAAGCACAAGTACTGAAGTCAGACAAATACTTTGGTTAAAGCCACTCGTGCTAAGAAATCCGTGCAGTAAAAGTGAAGGACGTGAAGGCACAGGGAAGTCGTCATCGATGGGTCATTTAATGGGAAGCAAAGGACCTTAGGTCTACCAAACGACTAAGTAACATATGTCAGTAGGATATGTTAGAGGAAGAATGAAAGCTATCTGAAGAGATCTTATTACGAGGTGGTTTTGTATAAGATCTAAAATGCTTCTCTCAACTATGTCTTATGAGAGTTTTAAAAACATTTGGAAACGCTAAGGTGCACAAACAAATAAACTAAAACATTAAAAAGAAATCAGCTTTACTTTGTGATTTTATAAGCTTTATTTTTATAAACTTTTTTAATAATAATAATTTTAATAATTATTACAATTTTGAGAAATGATCTGAAGCTTATTTTTATTATAAACTCATTTGAAAGCTTTGTATTCATAAAAGATCAGAAGATTTGGTCATAAGCGAAACCAATGGTCCACTTTTGAATTGCACGATTTGTTCTTTCCGTTTATATGAGGGTCGTCAACAAAAATTTCAAGTTTTATAATTTGGAGTAGTTATGACGCAATGATAGATCTGTTGTTTCAGCGTCTTAACACAGCTGTCTTCACTTCACAAATTATAACAAGGGAAAATGAACTGGTATTAATTGAGGATGGACAAATTAAACAAAAAACGTCAGCAATGTCTTGGGCATTCGCTTATGACAAAATTTACAATGTTTTACGAATACAATTAATTTATAGGAATTAAGAGGTGGTTATCAGATGAGTGGGGCAGTGAATGAACTTACTTGAGAAGCGGTTTTTCGCCTAATTTACTGGCTGGAACACCTCCATGAAGTTGAAGGTATTTGGCACAGCCCCGATTGCCTCGGTACAGAGCTGCATCCACCGGTGTCATGGAATGACCCTAATAAATAAAACAGATTTAGCAAAATAAGGAAAGCAAAACAAAAAGAAAATAAATAGAAGACGAATCATAAAGATTTAGTTGCAATAAAAAATAGATAAGTTACAATACTATTTACGAATCAGTTTTATTTGTCTGAAAACAAAAACAACAAGAATGAATTTTAAATACAGTTCGTAATGTAGTTAGTACAAAGATCGATTATTTTTTATTTTCAATCCAACAAATGTTTTCTTATAATAAAGGAAGAATTTAAGAAAAGAGAGATTAAAACCAATGAAATGGATTCAAAGGAAAAACTAACATTAAGATTAAAAAAATAATAATAATCATGTGGAAATATAAAATATAAAATAAATCAACATTAGTATTTAATGAGAATATTATTGATTTATATTTTAAAAAATAAAATACATTGTGTATTTGTGCGCGTTATCATTCTCCGTCTTCTTATCTCCATACTTCTTATGCTATTATTAATTAAGAAATGGATGAGAGAAGAAAACGTTTTTCGAGATGTTTCTTCACATCAAGGAAAAACAAATCCTAACTAAACAAAAGAAATCCTAAAACAAAAGATTTCCCACTCAAACTCACAAATGTAGGCCTAAATAACAATTTCGGAGACAATAAGTAAAGCATGGAAGGAAAAAAACCTCACTCATTGGCCATTCACTCGAATTAATTAGGAAGTTAAATTAATGAAATGGAAGACTTTCAAATAAGTTTTAACTCACTTTTACAATCCGCACATAGGATCTACATCGAATCTTAGTTCGAATTCCATGTCAGCGTATAGAGTTTATATTATCATTACTATTTACCTTTTTTTTTCCTTTATAATTTATTTTTCTAATTATGCAATATAAAAATAATGTAAGTTATATGTTCAAAAAGATTCAATCTCAATACAGAACTTTTATTTTCAAAGCAAATCATAAATATTTTAAATGAAGATCGCTTTCAAATACATTGGTAAAGCAGTAAATACGGTTTCAATAAATGGAAAAAATTCATAAAATTCTGTTTACAAATTTTGATAGAAAATTTATGTAAAAACCCATTTATTCAACTATAATATCAAATGAACTCTCAGTACAAATCGAAGTTTAAGAGGAATTTAAAGCTTTTATTTAATTCCAAACAAAATTAGATAAAAAAGCAAAAATGCCATAGAACTGAAATAAACAAAAATACAACAATGTTCCATTCATCGTTTTCTTCGATTAAAAATAAAATCAATAAACAAATAAAACCAACTTACGTCATCGAATTGTAAAAAGCGAAAGTAGAAACTTATAATTTGTATTTTTACTAATTGAATTTCTTGCTTAATGTTCAATTGTTGATATTGTTACTTCAGCAGTTTAATTCTGTCAGTTTTTTACGGCTCTATTTTAATGAATCTTCTAAACGAAGTGATATTTTTACGATACGAGCAATTTATCTATCTCTTATTTCTCACTTTCTATCACAACAACAGTCCATTCTTTTTGAAGGCGTTTCATTCTTAGAGAAGGTAATAGTCGTTCTAATTTGCATTTTTCATTAACTATGAGCTACATTTACTTCATCGCTCTTCATTTGAATAATGTTCATGTAAATACACATTCCATTTTAGAACTAACCGTAATAAATTTGCTTATTTTTCTTTTAATTTTTCATTTAAAAATTGATTTCTCCCACGCTTTTTTCATTTCTAATAAGAACATAACGTTGTGTCGCAATTACGTTAATATTTCATTAAAATGTAAGTGAATATTTCTTGTGTGAATTAAAACACACTATAGGACATTATTGTTCAGTTTACTGAATATTTTAGGCCTTCCGGTAACCAAACAATTGAATTAATGAAATAAGTTCAAGAACTTCAACACAATTATTCAATAAAGACCTATATCTGTAAGTGCTACAAGGTGATCTCAAATTGTGAAAAGAAATTTCGGTCAATTATTTGTGTACAACATATTTTTAGTTTATAAATAATTGATTACAATCTAAAATAATTTTCTCAGACAATCACCTGTGTGAATGTGGATATAAACGTGAGGTAGCTTATAGCGTGCTGCTTCTAAAGCAAATGCTTTTTCCAATATTGATTCACACAATGGCCTTGAAAGCACAGTCACACGATTGCATGAAATAACCTGTTTACGACTTTTATACAAAAGCTCAATATACTGGTTAAAACGCTAATAAAATACGCAATATATTGAAAAATCTTGTTTTTTTTTTTCTAAGACAACAATAACAATAACATAAATTTCGAATTAACAGTTTTTTTACTATCTGCTTATATGAAGTTTTGTAAGGTTGATTAATTTTTTTAGTTCCTTATTTCGAAATAAGTTGTTGGTAAATTTAATTTTTTTCTTCTTATGTATTAAATATCGAAATAAGTTAAACTCACTAGTTGTTTTTTTTTGTTTGTTTTTTTAGGTTATTTCGAATTAACAGTTTGAAATTATTTAACATTAATTTAAATATAAGTTATACATAAATTTAAATATCCAATGCATTTCATAGATTGAGATGGAAACTTGTTGTATCTTGGCTGATTTTTCGCTACCTTGCTGTTCTTCATGATGGGATTGACAGCTGCCTTGCAGTCTATCAGCACTTTACACATCTCTATGTTGTTGTTGATGGCCGCTACGTGGAGACACGTTCGCCCATCAGCGTTTGCAGCATTTACAGTTTCGGGTCGTAACTCTAGCAACCAACGGACCAAGTCTGAAAAACAAATCAAGGTTAATTAAAAACCAAATCATGCCTATGAACTACAGGAAATGAGCTCAGAACATATTTCTTAATAAAATGAGGAACTATTTTAGACTTTCCTTTTAACGGAATTCTATTGTTTGAATTTAACATCTATCCCCGTGTTCCCATAGACTACACAATAAAATGAATTGAATTAAAATCCTTTAATAATAATATTTCTTAAAATAATAAGTTCATTAACCAAGTTAATTAATAATTCAATAAAAAAATTCAATAAAACTATTTGCAAAAATGGCTTTTGCATATTTTTTGAGTTAATTCAATCTTATAAAAATTACAGCTAATTAAAAATATTAATTACATATTAAATCTTTAAAAAACGGAAATGAAGAATCTATTTTCCATCAACGTAATTAAATGCTCAGTAAAATTCAATGTTGGCAGATAAGAAGCAGAAAGAAATTTTGTCAAAACTTAATAAAGTTGCTGAATGTCCTTTAGATTTGTAAAAACAAAAAATAAATACAATAAGACAAAATATAAAAGGAAAATATTTCTTCTTCATCAAATTACATCGATGTACCGTAACTTAAAGAGGACTACCATTATCCAAATGTTACAAGTATCCCTGCAATACCGTTCTCCTTTGCTTTTTCTAAAAACTAATTCTTTTGATCATCAACAAACGAGAATGAAGTTATTTCACTAAAAAGCAATAATATTGTTGTAAATTATATTTCTTATTTAGTATTTTGCAATGGAGGACTATTCCAGCAGCTTTTCATTACAGATCTTCCAGATTTATTACTCGATCAATCATTTTTTTAACAGTTTGAAGAGGTTTTAGAGAAATTTGAGAAGTTAATGGCAAATTCAGGAAGTTAAAAGCAATGAAACCAATCACGCAACAGGAAGCCATCATTTACGAAATATCCAAAAGAGTTGAAAACTCACTGAGGAACAATTTAGTCAGGCTCAGAAAAAAACAATATATTCATTTTGCAAACACTTATGATTAAAAATTACAGATTGCTAGGAGTAAATGGCTTAACGGCTTATATGATGGCTTAGACTAACATCGGATTTACCTTAAGAATTGAAAAAAACAAATGCTTCGAAACTGGTTCTTAAATTCTGTACAAACTTCTTTCACGGACTTCCATAAAAGACAGAAAATTGAGAAATTAGCATTTGTCCGAACTAAAGTGTAAACTGTAGAATGGAATCATTCAAGTTTAAGTGCCTTTTAACAATAAAAAATTAAAAGTAATTGAATAAACTAAACCTAAGAATAAAAACAGCTTTTGCTCTAATAATAATTTGATAATCTATTCAAATAAACAGTCAACAATAGTTTATTTAGAAGAAGACATCAGTCCAACACTCAACTGCTTATTTATTACAGTTAAATTGCCTGACTTAATTTCTTTTTTACTTATTTGATTCTTAGGTAATCTTGTTTGTCAAAATCTTACCTTTCCGTCCTGAATGAACAGCTTCGTGAAGTGGAAGATCTCCTCGTAAATTTTTCATCCATAGATCGGCGTTATTTTTTTCTAGAATTTTTAAGGTTTCCAGCTGTCCTTTGGCAGCGCCACAGTGAGCAGGACTAGAACAACAAGGTTTTCATTGGAAATAATAACTAACTCGTTATTAGATAGAATGAAACCATGAAAAACAGTATCAAAGATCCCGAGAAATTAATTCACTAAATAAACTAAAACTCAATGGGTCCATAAAATCTTGAAGGGCCGTTTTTAATTTGTTGTATTACTATTTAGAATATTAGAATTCATCTTTGTAAATATAAATATCTTCTAAGTTTTTTTCTCAAAGAACTGACTTATGCCAAAATTAAAAAAATGCAAGTAAACTAGTACATAAGAACTAATATCATTCATTTAACGTTAAATGTTCTAATGATTTAAACAGATTTCATTTTCATAGCAGTTTAAATGTTGAATTTTATACTCCAAAAGCTTTAATGTTATTGCATGTTTTTCTACATTCTTTTTACTGCATCTATATTTATAAAGTGGATAATAACGACTCACGTCCTCGCTTTCTGGTCCTGGCGGTTGGCTTCTCCTCCGAAACGGAGCAGTGTTGAAGTGCAGTCCGCATGACCCAGTGTCACTGCATAGAACAGGGCCGTACAACCGTTGTTATCCAAGGCGTCTACTTCAGCACCGCACAGAGTGATGAGGGTCTCCAGACACTCGTTCTGTCCTCTGCTGGCTGCGCAGTGTAGGGCTGCAAACAACACAAAACATATCAACTGATGAAACAGCGATAATTTACAACATCGTATAAAAACAATTGTCCCACTGAGCTGTTATATGTTTAAACGTAACTGAAGTTTAATAGACTTTCTACTACAGGTTGAAATCATTTTAATGTATCTTTACAAATTGTTTAAAGAAGAATAACTCTTTAAGAGTAAACAGATGAAATAGATTTCAGAACCATACTTCCATTTTCAATCTTCTTTCCAAACTACTTCCTTCTGAGTTTTTCTTTAAAAGAGAAATTTTATTTTAAATCTTTGACGGCGGTTCCTTTTTTTTTCATGAATTCTTTCTCAAATTTCACCAGTCTTAGGATTCATTCATTTTGCTGTTTATTTGAGAACGGTTTTCTTTCCTTCGGGCAAACGTCTGACTGGTCTTTCATAATCCCATTTCGTCCTGTTATCGTTTTTTTTTATTTGCTTCCCGTATTGTCCATAATTTTGTTTTGTTTTTTTAAACTTTTGATGACATAATTTAATCTCTTTTTTTTTTTTTTTTTTAATGATCATTTCAAATTGCACAATATTAAGATAGAAAACTTACAATTGTTGAATTTTTTTATTTTTACATTGAATAAATTGAATTTTGTCAAAAAACACTGTTGTTTATAATAATAATTACGCAATTTGTTATCCATCCATAATAATTCTGTCCGGAGACAGGTCAACATTCCAATGGAATTCAAGAATTCCCAAAAAAAGCATCTGGGGGAAGAAACTGAGGTGGTTTCCCGTGGCCTTCCTCAGAAAGCCATTATGGAATGGCTGCAGACCGAAGAGAAAGTGAAGAAGAGGCTAACAAACAGAGGAAAGAAAATTGAAACAACCAAGCCACGCCCGGGATTCGATCCCAGATTCCGATACAACGTCCGCGCGACAGACCGCCGCCCAGACCGCTCGGCCTTACCGGAACGGCAAGTTATTATATAATTACTTAATTCTTCAGGATATGCTTGAATATACTTCAATTATTTAAAAGTTGATGTACATCTGCTTTTTACTATATTGAAACGTATGTCGATTAAATTTGTTGATCTCTTACTTTTAGATGTCATAACCAACATTAGCTTGTTTTAAGATGTAAAATAGACCTAAACTAGTTGTACATATGGCGTAGAGGGAACTGCGCAGGCAGAAATAGCAGGTCAGTTTTTGGAAGGGGGATGGGGAGGGAAGGTATATACCAAAATAAAAGTACTCATATTTTATAATTATATTATAAAGAAGTATCTATCAAATTTTAAAGAAATCAGTTAAAGAAATCAGGGATTTTGAGTCATTTTTGTTAATGAGAGGAGTAAAGACTAAAACAAAAATGGACCATAAATAAGTATTTATGGCACCGGACGGGCACCGGAATGCTTCACCTGTGGACAACAATGGGCGTGCATCTGACATCAGTATGAAGATCTCGTAACATTGAAAGCGCGTTAGTGACCGTAGGGGAGACCGGGGTCAGTTGGGATAAGGGACTAGTTGGCACACAGCTTCTATTTCCTGCCACCGTGTAGCTAGAGCGCTGACATCTTGGTAGTGGGAAGTGTATGTAAAGGTGCACCATCCACTGTGACTTTAGTTTGCTTGGAAGCGTCACGAAGTAAGTGACCCCTGTTTCATCGTTTTTCTGACTGATGAGTAATTTTTTTTTGTACTGGTGAACATGTAGATCGAATTAAGGTACTGCTGATGGCGGTTCTCGAAAGAGTGGATAACTATGGTTGCCTGCATGTATCATAATCTTTTGTTTCTGATGTTTGGGATTGTGAGGTATCCATTTTGTTTTGGAAACCCCGTGGGGCTAGTTGGCGTAGTTAGGTAGGGGTCAGTTGGCATAGCTATGACAAATGGTAAAAAAGGGGAAAAACTGGAGATGGCCAGACGAGGAAGACTAAATTTGGTACGACTAAACTAAAGTTCTGCGAAAATTGAACCCATCTGTTCAAATAACTCCTACATTTGTGTTTGATATCAAACAATAACTGTAGGTAGCTAAGAATGTTTGTTCATACATTTAATTAATTTGTCATACAGTTGTTTTTTTTATTCAAGTATTATTAAAATAAAATTTTTGATAAAATAAAATGTTTTTCTCGAAAATTGCTGTGTTCTGCTCAAGTACCCCTATCCATAGCACGTTATGCCAACTCGCCCCTAGGGGTATGCCAACTAGCCCCGCACCCGGGGTTAGTTGGCATAGTTGCAAGCTTTTAGGAAAAGTGTTTTTGGGTGTTTTTACCTAAACACGGATTTAATTAATGGGTCCTACATAATTTTGTAATCAAAAAGATAAGCTATCCGCCGCATTCACCAGAATCCCCCTAAGTATTGCAAAAAAAAAAAAAAAAAGAAAAATCAAAAACCAAAATCTGTGCCAATTAGCCCCGGTCTCCTCTATGATAATTCACAATGGTAGGCAGGGAAAATGGTGCCTTCCGGTTGACGTTTAAGCAACGTGTGTCTGTCATTAAGTTTATTTATGAGTCGAAGGACAATATGTGTGCAGAAAGTCATTTGTTTGATGAGGAATAAGGTTTTTCTCCGAAACGTGAAACAATGACTGCACTCAACAAGAAATTTGAGGACACTGGTTCTGTTGCAACACAACATGCTGCAAAAGGGTCCCACGCACCACAATCACTTCCAAAGCAAACCAATACATCATCGTCGAAGCGCTGGTGAAAAGTCGATACGAAAATTGTTTGGTGAAACAGGGATTGCACATGCTTCAATGCAACGTCTTATTCATTCGCTGACCTTAAAGCCATATCGCCCACAGACAGTTCACGCACCGTCTGAGGATAATCCTGACCGAAGGATTGACTTCTGCCTCATCCTGTTAGAAGAATCGCAAAATTGTTTGCATATGTTTACAAAATTGACCAGGTTATTTGATTTTGTTACTGTATACAAAATTGACAGGGTCAAACTGATACACACTGTATTAAGATTTGGTATACTTCGCTTGCTCACTGGACAATGGAAGGTGTCCCAAAATCCTCTGACTCAAACCCTAAACCAAATAACATTATACAATCAAGAAATAAGAAGCATGAAGTCAGGAAATGAAATAGAATAGATAAAGTTGAGCTTTTCCTTACCTGCGAGACCATCTTTGTCTTTGGATGTGACTTGGGATCCAGCGTTCACTAGAGCCACGATCGCATCACTACTTCCTATGTAATAAAATAAAGTTCATATCAAGGAAACCATTTCATTCAATTCATATAACGTGCTTATATATATATACTGATTAGTTATTAGCAGAAGCGTAACTAGAAGATTTTTCGGGGGGGGGGGGGGGCCTATAGTATTTTATGGATTTAAGGGAATTAAAATTCGTGAATATTTATTATTGTTTCTTCATTGAATACCTTTAAATATTTTAGTTTTAAAAATTGATTTTAAATTTTATGATGCTTAAATACTTTAGAAAAAAATTTCAATTTGTGGAGTTGGAGATGTTGAATATAACTTTAGGCATTAATAGACAAATAAATTGTAAGTTCTTCATTAACAATGAATCGTCCAGGTGACTCAAGATTTTCATTCTAAAGCTCCTTTTACTCACTCATAATATAGACCTAAAATTAAAACAATAATGAAGATAGATGAAGTAAGGACAGTAAAAATTGATTGGGAAAATGTTAAAACAATGGGTAGGGTAAGTAAAAGTGTAATTTCAACATCAAAAATTAAGAAAATGATGGCAATAAGAAAGAATCGTAAAGAGAAAGGTATACGTGCAGAGTTTTTGGGGTCAAATTCACACTCAAATGGTGAAGATTTTAATCGGTCTGAGAAAGATTTTTTTGATAAAATTACTGCTGCGAACATAACCACTGAAGATAAGATTGAAATAAAAATTATATTTATAAGTATTATGATAATGGATAAGATGGCTGATAAAGGCGGTAAATTAAAAAAAATATTTATGAAGATATTCTCTTATCAGGCTCTACAGTTTGTTTTAAAATATTTGACTGCAATTCAAAAGAAATTTAGGTTAAGGCTTATAGAAAGAAGGAGAACCCTTTGTGTTTGGGAAAAAAAAAGCGGAGAAATTTAAAATTTAAACTTGTACCTTCGAATAATTGCATTCTTATTGTTGCAAATAATGCATACAATGCCAATAAGTTAAAAAATATTTTATTTAATTTATTTTTATATTTAAAATGTAAAATAATTACATTAAAATGTATTTTCCCTGGGCAAGGGGGCCATGGCCATTCTGGCTCCCCCCTAGTTACGCCTATGGTCATTAGGTCTAAGTTTTTTTTCCCCCGCATCATGACAATATCTGTGCAATTTAAAATTCAATATATTTTAAGACGCCTATTAAATTCAAATTTATAAGTTCTAGAGATTAATTTTGTAGATTGGTCATTATCACTGAATAGTTACATTGATAACTCAATAAAGCTATGAAACAGATCTTTCATAGACTTTTCGTATGACTTCTGATTCTTCGACGATAATTATTGCCACCCTACAATTTATTTTGGTTCTTCGTTTTTTTTTGAGCCCCTCGCATTCATGATTCCTGGCCGCAAATCGGCTTTATAACACTACACCAAAATAGATTATGGATCTAAAAACTAAAACAAAAATACAAACACATTTCGATTTACAAATTTAAATTCGGTTAAGTTCTTAAACTTAATGGTTGTTAGACTATTTTTCTGTAATGGCGTCTAATAAAGGAACATTTTGAATTATAAATAATAATAATTATAATAATAAAAATATTCTGCTGCTCAAAGAAAGAAGAGGAGCCCTTAATTGCGATGCGAATATGCTTCTATAGATGCTCTGCCCACATCAGGCATGAATCAAAAATACTACGTAAATCATGCACTTATTGCGTCTCATTATTGTATCACTGCGAATTTTACTCTATGGTTTATAAAGCAGTTTTTGAATGGTTTGTTGTGGCATTTTCTAACAACGTAGTAAATTGAATCAATATTTCCAGGTATTTGATGGATTAGTAATAAAAAAAAAAATCATTTTTTTCTTACTTTTATCAAAAGGACGTATATCTTTCCATGAAAATAATATTAAAAGAAAATTACGTTTAATGACTAAGAGTATAGTCGGTTATTTGATTTTAAATATCGATATCATATCATAAACACATTGAGACAGATTATTCAGAGGACAACAATCTGACAGACGTCCAAAAAATGTAGCATTTCTTTTTGTTTATTAGATAATGAATGTTGTATTAAATAAAAAAAAAATGCCTTTCTAATTATTTTGTTTTAAAATCATTAATTGTAAGCTATATTAAAGTTATAACTAGAGCGAAGTAATATTTTATCGTAAAGCAATGTAACTAGTTATCATGTAAATTAATGTAAAATTTTCAGATTAAAACTTCAATCACTTTAAAACTTTAATAAGAAGACTTAATACGAAATAGATAGCAGCTAAATTACGATAGTTTTATTTGAAGCTCTTTCAAATTCAGGCCAATATTTTAAATTATTGATTTTAAATATAACTTGAGCGATTTTTGTTATCAGGATTGTTCTACGTCTGAACATGATTAATGTATATTTACAAAATATATAAATAACGTACATTGATTTTATTATTTATAAACAATAAAATTTTAATTGATTTTATCTTAAATTCAGTAGATGATTGTAATTTCTTTACCGAAATACTGTATTTAGAGAATCTTTATTTTTATTAGGATTATTTAGAACATCTAAAACTGAGATTATAGAGATTGAATTGAGATTGTTTCTCTTATTGTGTAATTTACAAACTAATGGGAATATAGAGAGAAAGCTGTTACCTGCACTGGCTGCCCACAACAGTGGTGTTCGTTCGTCTTGGTCGACGACGTTGACAGGAACTCCTCTGGCTAAGAGTCGTTTGAGGACAGTGAGACCCACTCTTACATCGTGGCCCATCTCACTATTAGGCCCACACATCTGTGCGGCGTAGTGGAGAGGATAGGCACCGTGGATATCAGGAGTGGAAGCCCAAGCCCCGGATTCGATCAGAACATCCAGACATTCGAGTTCCCCACAAACTAAAAGAAAAGAAGACAACCATAATTAATTACATTCTTGGTTGAAGTAAGATTATACTTGAAGACATATTTTTAGATTTCATTAATTACAATCGTATAATTAATAATGCAGTGGAATAGAACCTAGAAAGAAGCTCGTTACAATTTAAGCGAATGACAAAGTACACAGGGAACACCAAGAGATACTGGTGGAGCCAATATACAAAAACTATGGACAAAATGTTCATTCACAAAAGATCTTCAGTGGAGACTGGCAACAGCAATGCATGCATGACAACGTTGAAGCACTGACTGCTGCACAAGTTCAAAGATTCCAGGCATTTTAAGAACAGTGGCAGCGGCGACAGCGATTCTTGTGACGAGATCTTCTTCAGAGTCAATGGGATTCTCATACTCAGTGTTCTTGTATTCCCAGGAGAAGACATCGAGACATGTTAAGTCATGTGATCTCGATGGCCAGGAGACAGGTCCACTCTGGCCTATCCATCGGTCCCCAAACTTGTCACTCAGCTAATCCACCACAGATGCACGTCAGTCAATTCAGCAGTCGTGAAACGTTCCATAAATAAATAATAATGTATCTGATTCAAAGATGCCGACGTCCGTATTCTTTTCCACTTCAAGAAACTAAACCAAACTTCTAGGTAACCACGCGAAGCGTCGCCGCAATACGTATTGGAGCGTATTCTTTACTGGTCAGCGCGTCACCAAATGGCTCAACAGCCAAGGGTGGACATTGGCTAAGAAGAAGAAGACGTCTGGGGTACATATTGTTGTGATTGGCGTACACGTACATATATTGTTGCGTACATACATTGTTGTGAAACACTGGCTTCAGTCCGTTCCGCCTTTTCTTTTGGGCACGTAGTAAACACACATCTCTTTCAACGCATCCTGACGCCGACAGTTGACGTCAGCGGTCACACATTCGTTAATAAAAAATGTTTGTCTTGGTATTCCAGATCTTCCATAAAATTTTTTATAGAGTTTTTTTCAGCATCCTATATAAATTCAAATAATAATAATAATAATAATAATAATAATAATAACCACTGCTTTAAGCAATTTTAGATCACAATTTCTGTACATAAAAATAACTTTTTTAATAATTTTTGCTTAATACTTCAGTATAAAAGATTAAAATTCATAAGAAGAAGGAGATTATGATGCTTTGAAATTGATTAGGAAAACAATCTTAATGCTAATCTTATTGTAATTTCTAAGTATAACTAAAAGGTTCTATTCCACTGCAGAGACCGAAAACACTGGCTAGAACATAATAACTACTTGTTGTGTTTAATTTCATCTGTTTTATTTATTTATTTATTTATTTATTTATTTATTTATTTTAATAATAGAAAAATGCTTTGCCTGATTTAACTAAGATACATTAGATAACTAAATTAAAATTTGAGTAAATCAAGAAATTTCTGTGTTTAATTGAGGCGGCTAAAATCAAATGCTGCTAAATCCATGTTTTGAAATTTTACACAAACAAAAAAAAAAAGTTTATTTTTTTTTAAGATGGTAACATTGTACAAAGAAAGCATCAAAATACGTAGAGTAGGAATTAGAAGTCAATGTATAGCACACTGAACGCCTATAATGACGGGTTATTATTTTCTTGAATAATTAAAATGTACTTAGCTATTCTTCTTCATTTCTTCTTAATATTAAACATATAAATAACATCAGACTCCATATAATACTTCTTCATTTATTTGGCGATATTTCGCAAAAACTCAAATCATTTTTGCTTCCTCAAGCCTTCTTTTTTTTTAATTATATCTACAATAAGATTTTCTACATTATTGATAACAAAGAAAAATTAGCAAATGATATAGTAGGCCTAAGTGCTTTTTTCATTATTACAAAAATTGTTTGTCTCTATTTTTGTAATAATGAAAAAAACACTTACTATATCATTTGCTAATTTTTCTTTGTTGTCAATAATTTAGAAAATCTTATTTTTGTAATAATGAAAAAAACACTTACTATATCATTTGTTAATTTTTCTTTGTTGTCAATAATGTAG
>JAFIDM010116280.1:0-31153 GCA_023159025.1 Thereuonema tuberculata
CTGTGTACATTATGCTGAAACATCGACGTTAGTCCCTGCTATTTTCCGACCACACATCAATATACGGAACTCAAAGTGACCATTATCTTAAAAAATTCTATGAGTCTCTGCTCATCAGGACTAAAAAATGTTACAAAACAGAGATTTCTATAAATAATGATTTGCAGTATGAACTTAAGCAATTGTGATGTTAATAGTTAAATATTTATAAAACCCTGCAACCCTTGCAATAGTAATGATTTATCCTGATCATATGATAGGAAGTGATTGTAGTTTCTAAATAGAGGATTTGTTTTCAGTTTGCTCCATGTGTCATCTGAAGAAGGAGTCCAAACCTGCAACATGTAATGAAGTGTTTTAAAGTGTTTTTTTAAGTACAGGACCCAATTGTGTAGTCCCAATTGTAAATAGTAATCACTACACTAAAAGAACGGAAAAATTAATGTAAAACTTTGCTCCTAATAGCCTGTGCGAAATGAATCGTAACGAACAGACCATCTACTTCTATTAAACAATTGTAAATCAATGCTTTCAAAAATGTTCTTTTCTAGATATTTGTGCATGATGATGATGATCATCCTTTGTTAATGGATCCTCTGTTATCAATAAAGAAATCCAAGAGGATAACAGCGTTAACTTTTGATGCAATAAAGGTTAGTCATTTTATAAACAAACTTACTTTTCTCTAAGAATAGGTCATTATTTTTAATATTATAAAATATACAGTTTGACGGAAAGCTCCCGTAGCCCTTCAGTGGTAGTCATATTTTAAGAAAATATTTACATATCAAGTGTTCAATCCGTCTGTTTGTTCGCCAACATGCTGTACACACTAGTTCATACGCCTGTTCGGTGTGATGGTTCCAAATTCGTCCTCAACTGCCTTATTGAATTCTTCATTTGTAGCATACTGACGTTCAGACACAAAGGTCTTCATGCTTTCCCCACAATTAGTTGTCAAGCATCGTGGAAAATGTTCATGAAGACTTAAGTGAGAAGGTGCCCTGTCCTGCTGTAGCCATACGCGTTCCACGATAGCCGCGTCTTCAAGCTATTAACCATGCGATTAACCATGTTTGTAACATGTTTAATTAAGTTTCACAATTAATATGATATATTACAAAAATATGGTCCAAACAAATAATAATAATAGTAATAATAATCTATAATAGGGAATACAGGTGCTTCCTGCTACACTGTAGTATAAAGTTTATTTTAAAAGCTTACTTTCTTTGTTACTTAGTTTTTCATAGATTTTATTGAATAAATTCAGTTATCTTTCATAATTTAAAATATATTATAAATATTTTACATATTCTAATGGGCTTTATTAATATTTGATCAATACAGATCGTTCGTGTTGATCACCCTTTCAGACCAATTGCTAATAAACTGGAAGTTATAAACTGTGAATTGGATTGTTTCAATGAGATGTTGGAGAAGAAGTTACAGTGCAGGTGAAAAATCAAGTTTTATAAATATCGATCTTACTATTACCACTCAGGATAAAATTGAAACCTTTAGCAGATATATGGTTTTATTTGGATATAATATGATTCTTTAAATAATTTGTGTTCTCTTCTGAGTATCAAAACATTAGAAAAGGAAATATTGAGGGCTTATTATTATATGGAGGGTTCAGAAGCCAATCAGTGTAAGTCAATAAACCAAAAAATGAAATAGGTTTTTTAAAATTATGTACCAAAAAATAACAATGTTTGTGAATTTGAAGAATAAATTTTGTATTGAAAGGTAACATAACTATGCACTTGGAGGAGTGATTTGGGCCCTTTGTCAACCGAAAGTGTAAACATTAGAGTATGACTTACAGAATACAATTTCAATTTTAAAAAAAATGACTTACACTGATTGACTTCTGAATCCTCCATTTGTTTAATATTACATGTTAAAAAAAAATTATAATTTGTATAATTGTTCTAATGTGGGCCCGGTAGCCGAGTGGGTAAGGGCGCTTGGCTGCGGGTTGGAGGTGGCGGGTTCAATTCCCGGCCTCGGCGGAGGACGGGAATTTTTCCACGCTTCTTTCTCCTCCAAACGGGCCCTAGGGTCTACCCAGCCCTCTATAAAATGGGTACCGGGTTTCTTTCCCGGGAGTTAAAGGCGGGCGAGCGACGGGCCGACCCCCCGTCCTCAACTTTGTCCCGTAGGTTTCTGAACACTGGAGCCTACCCTCCAGCTACATTGCGCGGTCCTCTGGGCCTGATCGCAACTTTAACTTTAACTTTAATAATTGTTCTAATGAAAATTGAAGTCAACAACCACGTCAATAAGAAACGAAAGAATATTTCGTTCCGTTGGAAGTTCGTGAAGAACATACAGAAACAACAATTTTTTTCAAATGGAAAGTATAGCACATAATATGTAACATATAATGGTAAAGCATTTAATAAGTAGAAATTCTAAACGTCAAGTGATAAGTTCGATGTTTTGAAAATTATTATTTTTTCGCTTGAAAATATGTCTCCAACTTTTGGCAGGTTTTAATAGTCAGGATACTTCTAATAATTGATTGCGGATAACCATTAAAGAACTTACGTAGATCGGAATTTTTTAATAAAGTAATTTGGAAAAGTTAAAGTATTTCACTATTAGCCCTGTATGGTATATATGGCTATTAGCCCATATATGATTGAGGAAGTTAACTGCTTCTTGTTTTTAGTGATTAAACAGATTAAATGTTAACCCAACTCAAGCCTGTTGTGAATGCGTCATTTGCGTGTTAATTTTGCTGTAATTCGCTATAAGATTGGTTATTAGTCCTCCCATCAGAAAAGTGAACCCTCCCGGAGGAAATATCTCAAACAATTCAAACAATACCTAAGCGTAAAGGAAAGCTTAATGGAAAGGATATTTTAAATTTGAATGAAGCCATATCACATTTTTTTGCAATGATAACTTTTTAATTTTCTCCGTAACTATTTTGTTGTTCAGTCAGTATTGCAGTTTCAAATATATTAGAACATATTAATTATATGTAGCCTAAATATAACAGTAATTCAAAAGTATATATAGTGTAGGAATATGAGACTTTTAATAGAAGATGAATGTTATCAATGTCGAACCCTGTCAACATTTCTATACAAAGTAGATCTGTGCTCAGTAACGATCATTAGAAGCTGTTATATATCTGTTAGTATTTAATATATCGATAACTAAAAGTAGGAAAAGTCTCAAACAATACAAACGATAGAAACTAGCCTACAAACTACAAAGTTTTAGACTAATCATTCTATTCTCCTAATTCATTTTGGTAGTAACTAAAGTAGATAAGTAGGCTGAAATAACAATAAAGTTTCTTATATTTTATTCCATCATAAGGGAATAAAGAACACAAGCCATTCTATGGAATCTGATCTATCTTCCAATGGATGATTCCTGTAGCTTAGACTTTATGATGTCTCTGCTGTCCTGCTTCATCAGTGCTGTCCTATAAACAGTGCTGTCTTGCTTCATCAAGAAATAGATTCCGAATTACACTAATGCAGTTTGTAGCTGTCATATTAGGTTGTCGCATTAGCTTGACAAAAGACTCCATATAGTAGCTGAAAAGCTGCCCCGTGTTGTGTATATATATTGTTTTTTTTTTTAATTTTTAAATATGTGTGTTTGTAATTTCAACTTTTAAAAAATATCGCCATTTTAACACACGTAAAAAGAATTTTAAATTAACTGTTCTTTAAGTTAATCTTGTTAAACGTTTATGATGTATGTCTTGATGCATTTTTTTCCCTTTTTTTCCCCTCCAGATTACCATACATGAAAAACAACACTAAAGACTCTTGCAAAAACTCAAAAGTGTTTAATCAATCTATTGAGACTTCAAAAGAGTTATTACATAATTTCTCAACAGGTAATGCTAAGAAAGAATGTAATTGTCCATTAAAGAATGAAGAATATATTTACTTTTTGTATCCATTCGAAGTGAATATCTTCAATGTTGAATTTTTAAAAATAACAGCCTTCATAACAGTGTTACAAAATAATGTTTTTATTGTATTAAGAGAATATTATCAAATGACTTTAAGTGCAGTCTTCGCCAATATCTGTGGTTCTTTTGGTTTGTTTTTGGGAATTTGCGTAACATCATTAATAGAGCTTTTTGAATATTTTGTTATGATCATCATAAAATTCAAGAAACGCAACAACACCGTCATTGAAGTGAATTAACGTTGTAAATTGATAATTATTGGGTAGTAAACTTGCAGTTGGCTTAAAAATGAAACAAACTTAAATAATTAAATTTTGATGGTTGTTAATTTATTCCGAATCATTTAATATTCCTAAAAGCATTTGCTTGATTTGTCTCTACGAAATGTTTCTTCTTTGTATAGGAAGAATTAAATTCATAAAAAGAAAGTATACAATATGTGCTGCACAGAAAATATTGTGAAGCAAAATTTAAATAAAAAAATGAAGTAATTTCTTAAAGGAAATAATATGTTTAGTGAGTAAAATTATATTAAAAATATAATGACCTCTAAAAATTTGTATTTTAATTATTTCGGAATTTCTTTTTTTTTCTCTTTAATATCAAGATTTTGTTCAGGATAGAAAATCGTCTGTGCCTTACTAATGAAAAATGTAACATGTCATTAAATTTGCAATGTGCGTTAATTGATATACTGGTGTTAAAGTTTAATTGCAAAATTAAAGGACGATGATTGTGGAAATCTTATTTATTCATTTTAAAGGAAAATCGCAAAATTTAGTTAAATGTACAATGTTTCAGAATTTGTGAGAGACTCAATGAATTTTGAAATAATAAAATGATTGAGAAAACTTTATGGTCATAAAAATAGCTTTTAAATTTGAAAAAGTCAGCAGCAACTCGTTTTTGAAAAGAAGTTGAGATACGGAGATATTGAGATTACCAGGAGGTCTTCAAGGTTCAAAGATTTCTTATGATTGTTATGCTTCACTTAACTTAAAAAAGATTTTCTTTTTTCTCTTTTGTGGACAATACTTTTCTAGCAAGTCCGAATAAACAGGATTTAATTCCTGTTTTCTTTTTTTAAAACTGTTGTTAGTGAGGTGGCATTTTATATTAATAACTTATTGCACTTCCCAAACTTTCTAGATCAGAACATATTACCAATTAAGAATTAATTAATATATAATAATGTTAATTAAGGTATTCTGAACAAAATTGCTAAGCAAATCTAATTTAATTCACTACTGTATATAAAATTATATTCATTAGAGAGTTACTTTAAACTATCTCATCTTTTTTATTCATTACATGGTATAAATATTTTGAAAATTAATAATATATAGATTCAAATTTTTAATAATTGCTAATATTTCCAAGCGACTTTGTCTTAACCCAATGTACAGAAGTTTTCATGCCTTCTTTGTTTTTAACAATTTCTAACAATTTCATGTGAATTTGATTTTAAAGAAAAAGAGATTTTACGTGTCCGATGATTCAATGAAAAGAGCAAAAAACGAAGGCAAATAACAAGAGAGGAAAGGATTCACACCCTGAGTCTGTCACCGGGAAGAAACTGGGACGGGCCGTTTCGTCCTTTTTAGGACTCATCAGCCAGCCAAACTTCCTCGGTGACAGACTCAGAAGGTGCGTGGGGGCCGGAATCCCAGTTCTCGCTCCCGAGTGTGGGATCTCCCCCCTTAGGAATCCTAACAATTAATTAGTATCAATCAATGATACTTTTATTCCTTGGCCTGTACATTGAATTTGACTTTAACATAAACTTTTTTATAAATGTAAAACCGAACGGTAATGAGCAGGCTATATACTCTAAAATATGGAGACGATGCCTTACTGATGTTCCATTGTTGAGTGATAATTATTGGACATTACGCCTCATCTGGCGCAATCAAAGGTGAACCTTTATAGAATGTCTCCATAGGCCATAGCGCATTCCACCAGGTCGACTCTCTTAAAGGAGATAATGGCTCTGTGATGTTTTGAAGAGTCGTGTCATGGGAGACATTAGGTCCCTTAATGAGTCTGGAGTTGTTCTTAATTGCTGCGAGCCATCAGAATGTGCTGGCTGATCACCTATACCCATTAATGGTCTTTGTTCATCATGCATCTGATTGTTTCAGCAGGACCACCCAGGCTTTGATTCGAAGAACACGTATCTAACTTGGTACCATCCAGTGGATCATAAGATCCCTGGATTTTAAACGCTATGAAATGTGAGCGAGACATCAGATCCACGAATCCGACAGCGACGTCTAGGTGGGGGTTGTCGAAAATAATAGAATAGGGATGGTTATCGTTATTTCCGGCAAACCTCCTGCATCTTTGAGGTTGACAACTTGGCGTGTTCAGGCTATTGTTCGCGTTAGAAGAGAACTACACGCCATTAGTTAAGTGTCTCAATTGCTTATCTATTCAATGTGTACTGTATATTTTCAAAGTGCACGTTTTTAAAAGGCTATAAATGTATTGAGTGTATGTAGTAATTGTTGACAATACGATTGTGTTCCTTATTAAAATACACTGGAATATACTGATTGGAATTGAAGCCTTTTCAAATAAACCATATTTAAGTGCTTATTAACTGGCACATTTCAACAACCGAAATAAAAATGTATTTAAGTATTATTTCAAGGAAAAGGCACTTACAATTCAACAATAGTACTGGCACTTAACTACAGTTGTCACATTTGCTAATTTTACATAATTATTGTATGTGTTGTCTAAATTTAAAATTGAATTATTCCATTTCATGATTCAAATATGTACAATACCATAATGTCGGGAATATGTTTTGTACAGTGATATCTATATATATAAAATCTTACATTGTAGTTTATGTAATAAATACAATTTAAAATATATCTGTTAGTTACAAAATGCATTTATTTATTAAAATGTGGAACATAGGAACTTAGCATTATACAGTCGGATCTCGATATAAGGTCACCCCTTGGGACCTCGCGAAAGTGACCTTTTAAGCGGGGTGACCTTATAACCGATTCATACGCATTTGTCAATAAATAAGCATTGTATAAATGCAGTATAATTCATTGTTTAATATGTCCAAAAATATCAGTTTATTAGGTTATAATTTTTTAATTTAGTTGAACCAATTAAAATTAATGGAATTAGAAAGAAATTATTTTTTAAAAATTTTTATTCGGAATAAAGTTGTATACAAATAGTACTAGTATGCTCAAGCAAAGTACTGATGTACAACTGACCTTACTTAAAACAATCCATAATACAGGACTGTCGGGATTTTGGCTTCATCTTTTGTACAATGTTTTCTAAGTTTTGTAGTTTCTGAAAATTTAATGCTCTGAGTGCTTCTGCTTGTGTCACGGCTTTTACTTTCAGTATCACTGTCGTTATCCTCACTTTCTAAAGCATTGGAATCTGAAACTTGCGAAACAGTTTCGGAAATCGAAGCTTGAGAAGTGATAGCAGTTTCATCATCAATTCTCACATATTCACTTTCCTCTTCTGTAACACAGCCGCGATTTCTGGGATCTTGTATTAACACAGGTAAAGGGATATCGTCTTCATCCTGTATTTTCCTAGAATTTGAGGGAATGAAGTGATTTGTGAAAAATCTGTCCCCTCCGTCAGTAGGAGAAATGACGCCGATAAAAGATAGTAAGCACGGAAAAATTTCTTGGAATTGAATCAGTGTGGCACTGAAATCACAGACAAAAGTGACCTTATATGCGATTACGGTATGTAAGACCTGACCATATATCCGATAATCCATATCATTGAATTCATATTCAATGAGCCGGGACTGTAGAAAAGTGACCTTATATGCGGGTGATTTCATATCGAGGTCTGACTGTATATAGTAATTTATTGCTTCTTATTCTGAACTACAAAATTGACTTTTCCTTCAGAATGTTAAATATGTAAATTTACTGCCTTTTCCTTCAAGCTCTTCAATGTGGTCTCCGAGTTTAAAAAAGTGAATGAGAAATTCTTGTTTTCAAATGGTGGAGCAGTAAATGATGTAGATAATTCCATTCTTTGAAATTTACATATACATAGGAATTAAGCAACTGTGTTAATCCTTTTTATTTAATTAACTAAATCAGTGACGACTACGTAAAATTATTGAAACTTGAAGTAGCTAAAAAATCGCTAACATGAATGAGGATAACTTCAAAAAACTTGGAAGATCAAGAGTATTGCTCGTTTCTGTTAGAAATGAAGAAACATTCTTAGCTTTACTTTTATACTAAGAAGTAGTAACTATTCTAGACTCAACTAATAACTATTCACTGGTATAAAGATTAAAATGATTATCAAATCTGTAAAAAATCCAAGTTAAAAAAAAACTTATCATGAAAAAAATACACAAGGGTTGGCTTATTTTAAAATATTAAGATTTTATAAAAGTTACAATAAAATTTATGATTTATTTGTAATATGAGTGACTATGTAAACTTAATTAAAAAAGTATTATTTACATTTATTTGTAATTACAGTTATAATTTATCTTATGTATTGAAATAAAAGATGGTTATATAAAGATGCAATGTATTTTTTTAAATCATACTTTTTCGTCTTGCTATTTAAAAATCACTATTCGCTAAAAATTATCTGAAAATGAGTGAACGTAGATTTATAGTTTAGGGTTTTTTTGTAATTAAGGTCATTATTTGGAACACTAATGTTCAGAATACTAAACATGGTAATATAAAACTTCTAATATTAGGGCAAACATAATTCAGAACTTTTACCAATTCATGAAGCGAATTCCCACATCGATGTTTGTTCAAAGATTTTTCTGTAGCTATTTTAGTAGCGTAGATTAAACAGTAAGATTATCTTTTGCCAAATACTGAATAGAAACATATCTCTGAACCATTATTCAATCTTGCCATTCGATATAAAATGAATGTAATAATATTAAAAAAATTATTCTCACTACAAATTATTGTTCCATTTCTTATTTCTAATTTTTCATTTTGTTTTTTTTTTGAAAGATTTTGTGACAATAAAATCAAATTTAGAAGATTTCATGAAATCCCTCATTTATCAAAGGTTCAATCAGTTCCATGTTTTGTCTAGTTCAGTAACAAAATTTATTAAGAAAAATTACAATTAACTTACATCCTATCAACAATCCAATTTATACAACATATAACGGTCCTACGTTGTTACATTCTTCTCTCTTTCCTATCCTTTGTTTTCTTCATTTATATATGGAAAACCTTAAGAAGTATTCTTCTTATTCCTTTATTTCCCCGAACATTGTCTTAACGCTTTTTTGTCTTCTCGAAAGGAATGCCTTGTAGATGTTTTACAGTACTCCCTCGAGCTCACTTCTTCATCTTGCACCCATTTTGGGCAACTATCCTTTATCCACTTTTATTGCCTTCCTTTGTTAATTCCATCTTTCGGCCTGCCAGCACATGTTTTGGTAGACAGGTAGATGCCCTACTGCACCCAAACCACTGCTTTCGGGGTGACGTGACTGGGGGGGGGGAGCAATGCTTATAAAACAGAACAGTGCAACAAGACAGTGTGCAGGGAGCATCTGACAAGTGAGAAGGGCAGACGGCCAGCCATCTTACTGTCCTTCGAATGCTCACTACTACCAATGGAAGGCAGACTTCGTGCTTGGCGAAATCCGCTTAGCACACCTCTAAATGGATCCGGCTGAGGTCTGCCAAGAAGGCAAGACTCGGCAATAATATGCGGCTCCGAGGATCTCATTGTGTCTTAAGAGCACTCTTCGAATTCTCGGGCCTGCGAAGGGCGTTGCAGAAAGTGTGGAACTCGAAACTGACAATCACAAAGAGGCTGCCTGCGCACGGCAAGGAAAATGCCCTTCGACTAATCTAGAGTATAAAATTGAACTCTGGCCCTCTTCACCACATCAGAGAACACTTACGAACTGCGCATCATCATTGGCGGACACTGAACTGTTCAGGCACCTCAGAATGCTACTACAATATTTATCATTTGTGTTATTGTTGTATTTTATATATATATATTATCAACTTCGTTTGAAACCCCGGGGTAATGTATAATCTCATTATAATCATTCTTTGTAAATATATATTTTGTTCTCTTAAATCTCTTTTGTATCCCTAACTAGTCATTCTGTATTAGCCATTTGCAATTTATTATCCGACATTATTTATCTATCGACGCCTGCACTAGTCCACGTTAAAAGACAGGCGCCGAGTTAAGTGATGGGTGACTTAGGCAAGTCTCATTAACTAGCCCTCGTCTGCTCATGCTAGACTGCGTGACGGTATGCCTTCTTCTCTCCCTCTTTGTTTACAAAACAGTCCCCTCCCTCATAGCTTCATTGACCATCACCGATTCTTCTCTCCGAATCTTTTATTTATTTCCCATTTCTATCAACGAGATAAACATTATTCACAAACTTTCTTACTGTTCTAATCCTTTTTGATGTTGATTTACAATTTTATTTTATCTATAAATAGAGTATCTCCTATACGATGTATTCTTAATTGATGACTACCAAATAATTCCTTATCTGTATTTTGTCACTTTCTAAACTCTCAGTTTTACACAGGATTCATTTTTATATTTTTTTAAATTTATTTGAAATCAATTTAAATATAATACGAAGCATTATATATTAAAGCCGATCATAATAATTTTCATATTCTTGTGACATTTGTCACATTTTCTAATGATAAAAGAAGTTTGATTATTAAACGTGTTTTAATGTAGTTTATTGTTTTTTTCGCACTTTGTGATCTGTCTGGAAGTTTAATTGACATAAAATGTAATTGATTTTCATCTGATAAAAAACTTAGACACATTTTTGTAAACCTTGTGGTCAGCTGTTACCAAACTCAATGCTTGTTCTTATTTGTTATTGGCTTGTGTCTCTCTCAAATTTGTAATAATGTAAATTTAAATTTTCGTTTGAGTCTGTGTACATTTCTTACATTTCTGATCCATCCATCCATAGTTTTCTGTCCGGAGACAGGTCCAGTTCTATGGAGAAACACCATGGATCTTCCAGAAACACCTGAGGAAAGATACTGGGGGTGGTTTCCCGTTGCCTGCCCCAGGACGCCATTATGGAATGACGTCAGACCGAAGAGAAAGTGAAGAAGAGGCTTTCAACACAGGAAAGGAAATTGAAACATCCAAGCCACTGCCGGGATTCGAACCCAGGTACTGGCGCACTGGCCACAACGGCAGACCGCCACCGAGGCCGCACGGCCACGCCAGCATGGCACATTTCTGATAATAAAGTTATTTCTTAAACAATTATATTCTATTAAAAAAAAAAACAATTCATATATAACAACTATCCAATTGAATTTGTCAATCACAATATACGGCAAAGTTTCATCAATATCTTCAATTCTAAAGTCAAAATGAACAAAAACAAAATCTTTGCTGCCTTTCCTTTCCATCATGGCCTATACAATAACCTAAGAAATTTTTTAAACATACTGACTTTATTTACCTTACACATTAAGTAATAAACTTAGCTATCGACTATCTTACCGTAATTCCTGCATTAGAGATTTACATAAGAAAGGATGCATACATTTAGTTCCGTGCACGGATAATGATAATAGATAATAGCGGTCAACAATTAGAAAAATCGGTTCTGCGCAGACCGGAGTTGTATAAAAAAAGGCAACATTTCGGCATTCAATATTTGTAATCATGTATATAAGATAGGACATAATGTTGACTTTAATAAGCTTTTAATATTGGATAGAGAGAATAATAAATAACGCAGAGAAATAAAAGAATCATATTTGGTTTGATTTTTCTTTATTTAAATCAAACCAAATGTTATCTAATATAATCTAATGCATTCAAGATAAGGGCGAATATAGGGGGGAAATAATGAAATATAAAGAAAAGCAATAAGTATCGTAATCTGAATTATTTTAATGAATCGTGAATTTATGCAATAATGAATTCAGCATTTAGGGCAAATTACCCAGCATATCAAGGCAAAACTGATATAAAGTATCATTACTTGACCTAACCTTGCATTAATCTTGCCCCCCCCCCCACAAAAAAAAATATATATTCTATATTCGCCACTGATTCAAGAATCACTTTGATTTTTTTTTGAAGAAAGTAACATCCAGGCCTGTTATTTCAGCTAAGTCAAGTCAGGATCTTCAAAAAATCTTTGGCTTGTATTCCCGTCATTAGTGTTCCTTGCTCCAGCTTTTTGAAATTTGAAATCGCTCTACATGGAGGAGTAGGAAATAGTTGGAATCAATTTATACATTTTTACAAAGTAGAATTATTATATTTTCAGAATATTTAAGAATCATAGCCGGGCAATGTCTGGCACTAAAACAAAAAGGCTCCCAAAACTATTAGTGTCTCGAAAAATAACGGAATTTAACTACCTTTTTTAAAATAAAAATAAATAAATTAAATAATTATTAAATAAATAATTAAAATAAAATAAATGATATGGAAATTTATAATAGTTTGACTATAAAAACAAAGTCACTTACCAGCAGTTTCAGAATTCATAACTAAAATTTATTTTTTCACAACAGAACATAAAATAATAAATAATGACATATTGAGTTTTAAAGTACAAATATCGAGAACCCACAATCACTGCGAGCAATGCCCGAGTTTCGACTGATCCTATCCTCTGTAAATTGGGGTGGGTGAAATGAAAACAATGAAGTTGGGTTGCCCAACTATCTGACTTTTCTAGGAACCTGTTTTTTTTTTTTTTACCTAAGTGCAATTCTGAAAATTCGACTTTTGGCCAGCTAACTGTAACAAATACCCTACTGTGCGGTGGCTGCATTTTAGTCTCTGTCTTTCTAACCTTTCAGTTTGGACTGACACGTTTCACATCACCTGTTCCTGTCAGCCTGTTTTTTTTTTTCAAATTTCGTTGTACTGTAATACTTCAGAAAGGATCGCTGGCTGATCTGAAAACCGTTTGCGTAATTTTTAAATTGTTAATTTATATTTTTTAAAAGTAGTAGTCTTTGTGGGGTGGCCAATCTTCCAATATTCAATCTACAACAGTATATATGGAATTTTTAAAGTTATCGTAGAAGTGTTAAACAAAAAAAAAAAATGCATTTTGGTTTGTTTTTATAGTTTTTTTCATTCAGTAAAAGTTTGTGGAAACTATTCTCGTGATATAAATAGTATCAAAAATATCTCGGGGTCCAATTAGTGACCAAGTGGGTCCAATGTTATAATTAATGGCCTGGAGAAGTTCTGACAAAGTAGGGGATTTGTTAATAGATGTTTCTTATCCAGACAAATCCCCCAATCACTCTGTAAATCTGGAACCTGGTTTCTTTCCAAGAATAAAGGCGAGAGGAAGACAACTTTGAAATAGAAGTATATCAAATTCAGTTGTTTATAAACAAAGTAGTAGCAGTCCCCTGAAATGCTATCATCTTGTAAAAGTGAAATTAACAATTAAAATTATTTGCTATTATTTTCAACAATAAAGCTTGAAGCAGATAAAATATATTAATAAACTTTACTTAACTTCACTTAACTTCACCAAAAATCTCTCTCCATTACAATATTTCGAATGGCCTCAACAAAATAAATTATCTTTTAAGAATCTCCAAATCGTCCGAAATTTTTCTATCCAAAATAAATCATCTTTTAAAATGTCTAAATCGTTGAAATAAATTATCTTTCAAATGTCCAAATCGTCCAAAATTTTTCATCATTAGTTATATCATTGACGAAATTTTTAATTCATCATTAGTTATCCATATTAAAAATTCATGATCGTTCATTAAAGATCCTCACCTTAAGACTATTCAAGTCATATATCAAAGCATCACAAACAAGTAATATTATATTAATAAAATTGACTTAACTTCACCAAAAATCTCTCTCCATTACAATATTTCGAATGGCCTCACCGGCCTTTCTTCCTCAGGTAATTTACATAATAAACGGGAGAAGAAAATTTACCATAACTTCTTCCCAAAACTAATATTAATATAATCAACAAACAATCGTGAATTAATAAATCCATTACAACCAACATAAAAAGCGTGATAAGCTCCGTGTATCATATGATATACGAAGTATTTTTACATTTCAATAACATTTAACATACATACACATCAATAACATGCAATTCGAAATATTATAATGGTGAGAGGTTTTTGATGCAGTTAAGTGAAGTTAAGTAAAGTTTATTAATATAATGTTACTTGTTTGTGTTGCTCAGATAATATATAATTTTTTGAAAAAAAAAATTAGTCAAATAATAATAAAAATATTATATTTAAGAAAATGTCAAAATAATAGTTAGTTAAAGTTGCGATCAGGCCTAGAGGACCGCGCAATGCAGCTGGAGGGTAGGCTCCAGTGTTCAGAACCTACGGGACAAAGTTGAGGACGGGGGGTCGGCCCGTCGCTCGCCCGCCTTTAACTCCCGGGAAAGAAACCTGGTACCCATTCTATAGAGGGCTGGGTAGACCCTAGGGCCCGTTTGGAGGAGAAAGAAGAGTGGAAAAATTCCCGTCCAAAATAATAGTATATTTAAAAAAATGTAAATTGTGCTATCTATGTATCGTTACTTAAGTTACTTTCAATACTTTTCTTAAAGCTAGAATTTTCGATTGATTTATTTTATCTGATACTAAATTAGAGAAAATGAAATATAATTTCTATCGCAGTATTTTCTAATCAACTGTAAACAGCAAGTGAGAAATAATAAAGATGCAGATGCATTAAGAAAACACTCCAGCTTTTATTCTTTGTAGAACATGAAAGGGAATAACGTCATCGCTGCAACACAAAAAATAAAAATTAATAAAAATTGGCGGGACATAGTTTTTGACTTGGAAAACAAGGAAACAATATGTCAGAAGTGCCGAGTTGACACTGATCAAGATCTACGGGCAACTAACAAATTTTAATTGAATTCAAATACAAAAATAGTCAAAATATTTCGAATCAAACGTAAACGGTTGAGTGGTCTAAGTCGTGAGAAGCGAAATCCATTGGTTGAAATTCGATTCCTGCTACAGACATTTTTATCACTTTTTATAAAATTATAATTTATTTTAATTTTAATTAATTTTTATATGTTTTAATTAATTTTAAATGCTTTTAATGCATTTTTAAACATTGCTAATTATTATAATTTTTTGTAATAATTTTTGGACAATTATGTGTAAATTTCAACCAAAAAAAAAACGATGCTGTTCAAATGAAATAGTTCACAATAGCAAGTTAATATATTTTTTTAAAATACGTATAATTCAAATGTAAAGATTCACTGTAGAGGGTGCTTTTAAAGACAATTTCGTTGATTTTAAGCTGACATATAACTGTTATTGAAAATTAATTATTATTAAAAAAAATTAGTTACAATTAATTGTTATTGAAAAAAATATGTAAATTTCCACATAATTGTTCAAAAATGATTACAAATAAAATGTAATAATTAGCAATGATTAAAAATGCATTAAAAGCATTTAAAAATTAATTAAAACTATTCAAAAACAATTAAATTACAAAAAAAAATTCTAAGTCGGCAGTCGAATTTAAGATTACATTTCTCACGCGTTCAACCACTGGACTATTTCCGTACGGTTTTAAATATTTTTACTACTTTTGTATTTGAATTCAATTACACTTTTTCATTGCCCGTAGACCTCGACCAGTGTCCACTGAGCGCTTGGAACAAATATTTTCTTCTTTTTCAAGCCGAAAATTTGGTCCCTGCCAATTTTTATTAAAATCATGTTCTAGCGAAGAAATCTTGCCCTTGTAATTAGAATCAGAACAATTGTAGTGTTTCGAGAAAATGTAAGAAAACTTGCTATCTTGCGAAAATCAAAAGAGAATTTTTAAAAAATTAATAATTTGTTTGGAAGGCCATTTCCTATTGACTTTCCCTAACATCTTAAAGCAATTCCTAGAAAATCTGCTAATCCAGGAAATAGGAAACAAGATGTCTACTTTGTTTTGGTTTTTCTGAGTTCTTGGAATTCTTAGATTCTGCGAAACAATAAATTATATTCTGGAAATAAGTGTCGAAGTTAGTTTAGACTTCTTTCAATCTAATACTTCATTGAATGTAATTCCCCTGAGAACTTTTATTATCCGTTTTATTTAGCAATCGTGAAGATTTTGTTATTTTGAAATAATTTACTTCGAATTCCAGACTTTCCAAGTTTTCATCCAGACTTTCCAAGTTGTTTATAATGTTTATAAAAATGTTATCAAGACGTTCTATCTTTGTCTGCTTTGGTAAGTCCAATCTTTATATAAATTTCATAGATTATCTCGTCACAGAATTGAATTTTCATTTATATTATTAATTATTGATAAGAGATCTAAAACGTACTATCTAATTTAAAACCAAGTATTTTGGAAAAATTAATATTTATATTAATATGTATATGAGATCTCAGTATTCCGCTATAAACATTTTTCTCCTTTGATTCTCCACTTGTGTTTTTTTTTTCTGTTGTTCTTAAGAGGACTGAACAGATTTCCATGAAATTTGATTCATATCTCATTTATTGGTCTAACTTAAAACATACACTATTTTATTTTGTATTGAATACGGACATTACTACAGACGTTGACTGCATGAATGAACTTTAATGCCGAATTTGGAGATTTCAAGACAATTTGGAGATTTGGAGACAATTTGGAGATTTGGAGATTTGGCAGGATTTGTTAAGAATATCTGGAACTGGTTCATTTGTAATCAATTGAACGTCAATAGTAGGATGGGATTTAAATGCATTTCTGATATTTATAACCTAAGGAAACTGATTCAGGATGACCTACAATTTTGATAAATTACCACTTTCATTTGAAATAAATTGTAATTGTTAAATAAAATAAGTAATTTATTTATTTAATGGTATTTCCGGAATCGAAATCAGAGGTTGAAATATATATTAAAATCGGGCATCACTGGATAATCCAGAAATAACGTTCAAACAAAGACATAAAATTCTCTTGAATTCGAAATTGTTTTGAAAAATTGAACGTACAACTTAAGTCTCTCGGGTTTTTGTTTGTTTTTTAACATTTTATTGAAATCAATTGCTTTCCAGCAGACTTATCAATTTCGGATCAATTGGGGCATTTCTTCGAAAACAATGACTGCATATTCAATTTTAAATTTTAATTAAATTTTCTTATTAATTTTTGGTTAAATTGGATGCTTAAGGTAATCCAAAAAATCTTAATTTGAGGAGGACAGAAATTTAAAGAAACAAAGGTTATTCGTCTAAAGTAAGGATCATGGTTCAATTATGGCAAATTAAATAATTTATTCGTAACATTGTATAATTGTAGAAGAGAAAAAAGAAAAAAAAAAGAATTCTGATTATTTTCAGAAATTAGTTATTAGACTAATTACATCAGAATTAATGTGATTACGTTTTCATTTTTGAATTTGTAGTTAAGTAAATTGGTTATGTAAATATAGTGTAAGATATTTGAAAGTAAAATGAAAGTTTTTGCAAAAAAGTCAATAAATAAATACATCACTCAAAGTTTTAGGAATAAAATACATATAAATTGATATATTCTTGCAATTTCTTCAAACTTTCGAATTGAACGTTCTCGAAGTTGCTGACAATAATTAGCAATTTCTTTGTTACTTTCTTGAATATCTTGAGCAGCTGAAGGGTAGATCTAGGCCCATAACCATTTTATTGTAGTTGTTAAGTAAATTGGTAATGTAAAAAAAGTATTAAGATATTTGAAAGTAAAATAAATGTTATTGTAAAACAGTAGATCAATGAAAAAAAAAGCCCTCAATGTTTTAGGAATAAAATACATAGAAATTGAAATATGCTTTTCAATTTTTACAGTTGACGAATATTTTCCTTGAAGAACTAATTAATAATGCGTTATTTCTACGCTATTAATTTTGTACATTAAAGTAAAACTGGTTCTGGAATCTGTAAAAACAGTTCGTTAAAATTAAGTTGAAAATATCTCGTTGAAATCCTTTTCTCTATTCTGCAAAGATTAGATAAAGAAATTCTGACAATATCTTGACTATGATAGAAAATAAGTAGAAAATAAGTGAAGTACCCAGTTATCCATTGGGTAAATAATTCCCAATGGAACATCCATTTTGAAACAATTTGAAGTTGTCCGAAGATGCTTCCATTCGCTAACAATTCCTGCGTTACAAATGCAATTCAGTTTACAGCAAATCTTCTTAAAGCTGAATATATAATTACAGGAACGGAAATCAAATGGAAGAACATATTAGGAATAATAAATTAAAAACTTGATATCTGTTCATCGTATTATTAGGCCTTTTCTGACCATTCTCCGTCAGCAATGACATGAAGTTTTCTTTCTGCACGTATTTCTACTTCCGTTTTCAATACACTAATAGTGTTTGCGTAGAACTCATTCTTGCAAACAATGTTTTTATTCACTGTGCAATCCTTAATTATTACGTATCAATTTACGTTGTACTTTAAATGTATTTAACGTTATTCACATTTTTTTTCTTGTTGATACTTCGTAGATATTATTATATTTACTTTTAAATAAATAATATCACTAAGAATTCTGTTTTTTTTGGGGGGAATTAAGAAAATTTTCTGTTATTAATCAAGTTATCATCGCATGGTTGTTTTATGAGTATTTTATTGTTTTTGAAGAATTGTAACAGCATTGTCGATCGATTTTATCTTTTGCTAATGGAAAAATAATTTTTTTTTTTTAGGAAGGATTTTGTTAGATTTTTACGTCTGAATATTTTTTTCTATAATTTATGATAAGATTCTTGAAATAGTTTCTGGCATTATTAATCACAGCTAAATAAAAACTTCGTTTAATACATATGTAACATTAGCTTGTATACAATACCAGGATGAGTTTAAAGGAAGATATTAAATATTCTAACTCGAGCCAAAAATAAAAAAAGATATATTAAAATATATTTCCGCTTTTGAACTATTCCGCTTTTTTTTTACGAGGAGAAAAAACTAGCAAGCTCCAATTCGACCTCTTTAAAGAGAGTAGAAAAGATAACTGAACACTTTGTGATTAAAAATACACATAGAAAGTTGGAAAAAAATAGTAAAAATATAATTAAGATTTTATTACCATAGCTTTGAAAAATAATCTTCAAATTGCAAGGCAGTTTAGATACAATGTAATCACTTCAATACAAGCAAAATCCCATAGAATGCTTTCAGATATGCCAGTAACACTGATTTTGACTAATGGCTGACGAAGGATTTTTTAGAGCTGCTGTCTTGATCATTACTAATAATTATAAAAAAAAAAACCCGATAATCTTACAGGTACAAATAAAATTTCAGATAACAGAATTTGAAATTTTAAAAAAATAAATAAAAAAATGTTGCAATTACTTACAATAAAACTTTAGATACTGTTTTACAACGCTTAGATGTTTTGAAATAGGTTATAACCATCTGATAATTACCAAAACTTTTAGAATTAAGTTAAAAATATATCTCAAATAAAAAAAATTAATAAAATTTATGGAAAAAAAATGTTCTTTTATACTATTTCCTTAAAAACATTGTCACATTAAATGCAAAGGTCTAAAGTAAAAAAAAAAGAGGTTAATCTTCACAAAATAATCATTGATTTGATTAAATACAACTAAAACAGAATGCTATTTTTCTAATAATAATGTATTCAACCAATATTAAATTTACAAAACTAACGATGCAATTACTAAGAGCTAACTTTCTATTTTGTTTTCACCAAAACCATTCACAATCTATAATTTTGAAATAAAAAAAAGTTGCTTTCTTACTTAGATTTTTGAAAATAATTCAGTAGTCTTGCCAATTCAATTGAAAAAAAGATATATTAATTACTCTTTAAGTGAACTGAAAAGAAGTTTAGCCAAAAGAAGTTTATTTGTACATTTATTTACTTATTTTAATTTTAGTATATTTTAGATTTATTTAAGAAATTTTTAATAATTGAATTTTTCATAATATTTTGGTGTTTGTATTATTAAAATACAGTAGAACCTCATTATAACGGACTAATTGGGACTGAAGGTTGTCCGTTTTAATGAAAGTCCGGTTTATAATAAATAATTCTATATGGGTGTAATGCATCAGGGTGTACATCAATGAAAGTACAATAGTTAGCTATAAAAAGTACTTAACGACATGACTCAAAGGTTACTGAATAAAACTGATGAGTGTGTGCAGCAATTTGTGGAATTTCAGACAATAACGAAATTAAACGATCGATAGAATTGAGAAAGCAAACGAAGGAGCAACGCTACAAAGTTGCGAATCCTTCCTTGTAGCGTTGTGACTTCGTTTGCTTACTCAATTCTTTGAATCATCGGGCACGTTAAAAATTTTTTTTTCATTAAATGGTCGATGTTTAATCGCTTGCTTGGAAATGTAAAACTCGTCAGATAAACATATGCATCCTTTATTATTATTATAATTTTTTTAAAAACTGTCCGTTATAAGCGATGTCCGTTACAATGAGGTCCGTTATAATGAGGTTCTACTGTACTACTGTATAAAATTACTATGTAATGTATATTATATTAATGAATTTTTTACACTGCGACACCTTGAATGAACATCTTGATTTTTTTAAAACAGATTTTAATTTCCCTTTCAAAATGGCAGAATTTGTTTAATAATACAGCGTCGTAAAATATCTTTGTCATTATGATAACTTCATCAGACAGCTTCTAGAGTTTTCTCCATTGTTTTACGATTTTTTTAGTTACGATTAAGTTACGATTCCATTGTTTTAAGTCTTACGTCAACCCTTGAGTTTTAATAACGATTTGCAAAATCCCTCTAGGCTAAACTTTCGTAAGGAAGTTACGTTTGTATCCTGTCACGTATTTCCCAGGAATTCAAGGACAACAACAACAACGAATAGAAATCATTGTTACTAAAACTTCTGATGCTAAAACGTCCTTGTATTTCGTTGCCGTCTGTTAATCAGTAGTTCCTTATTATTTTTACTAATCACGATATCTTTTAAATAGTCTGTTTAAAGTAGTCATGCAGAACTATTTGTGAAAATTACAATTCTCTCTCTAATAATGGAATAATGCTGAAAAAAATGGTTTCAAATCAGTCCATCTTCATCTTAGGTAAGACCAATCTATTTTTAAGTTCTCGACTAAATCATCAATTGAATTCGAAATTAAAAATTTTATTCAGTTCTGGAAAACACAACGTAACGAAATAATGAAACAACGGAATGATTTTTGATTAATATAATGGTAAACGTTAACGAAATTTTTCAAATAGTAATACACTGAAAAATTGTTTTATCCAAATCGCGTTTATACGAAACGATTTTTAGAATATTTTAAAAATACACAAAAACATTTTTCTGTCGCTATAATCAATATTTAATAGCGTACACAAGCGATTATGGAACAGTAACTGTAACTACCTAACTGTAACATTAATGCAGGCCTACTGCAATTAATATTAATAACATGTACAGTATATGTTTAATACAATATATCCCGGAATATCCGAAATTTCGTTAATCCGAAACAGGCGCGGTCACATCAAATTCGGATAAGTGAGTTTTTAGTGTAAAAACTTAACAAAACCAAAAAAATAAATTTCACTTTTTTGGTTAAAAGACGAGGTAATCTTTCTGTTTTAGCTGAAGGTTTCAAAGAAAAATAATTTAATCTTTTCATTCCTATACGGTTTATAACTTCTGCGAAAATTACACTGTCGGTTTTTCTGCATTTATATAAATTGTAGGGGGAAGAGGTATATAGTTTAGTAATACTATTACTATTAGTACTACTACTACTACCAATAATAATGAATATTATTTCAAATAAGAAAAAAAATCAAAATATTTTAATGACAGTACTACTACTGGTTTTTTTAAAATATTTAAAATGAATATAAAATTAAAAGTTAAAGAATGCAAGTATAAACATGACGTAGCGTGGGGCCGCCTCAGGGCCGTAGCTACCACCGGGGCAGCCGGGGCAATGCCCCGGGGCCCCCTAACAATTGGATTGTGTTTTTTTTTTTTTTTTGGGGTTGTTGAAATAGGATTGTCGTTTTTTTTTTTTTTGGTTGTTAAAAGATTGTCAAGGGCCCCGCAGCCTCCGGCTCTGCCCCGGGGCCCCCAGTCCTCTAACTACGGCACTGGGCCGCCTCCTTATTTAAGAATTTAAATTTTGCCGCCCCCCAAAAGTGCCGCACGGAAAGGAAATCATGAATTGTAGCAGGTAGACAATATTGAACTCTATTCTTTATAAGAAAGAATTAATTCTTGCTGAATATTCGTCGTGAACAATCCGAGCAAAAAATAAAACACGGGGAATTACCGCAAGGCAACTGGTTAATCACAGACCGTGCTGTCAATCGCTAGACCGACTTAAATAAAGGGGATTCCCCGGTTCCGTCACTGATTAAATCATAAAAAGTTCTGTGCTCATTTAAATCAGTCTGAAATTGTAGGTGCGACAAAAATATGAAAAGAAATGGTTCAAATTTTAGTTCAGATTTCAAGATAATTATTAATTTTTGAAATTTTGCCGCCCCAAAAAAGTGCCGCCCCTAACGCCCCCGCTACGCTACGCCACTGAGTATAAAGTTAATAATTAAAGTATCTGAATTTGCTATTCTTTATTATTTAATTAGTATTGTCGTAAATAAATTTATTATTAATTATTTAGTATTAAGTCATTAAAACTTTTTTCAAGAATTAGCAGAAATTAATAATTCTTTAAGAGTCCGACCTGTGATTCCAATATAGTCCCCTATCTCGTTCTCTTTGCAGTCTCTACAACGTAATAAGTAGACAACACCCATCTTATGTAATATCTTCTTTTCAATCAATCTTTTCTTAAATAAAATATTATCTTTGTAAAACACTAAATTAACCTTATTAATTTTACAAACTTCTTTGATGTTTTTGTTGATCTTCAATCCTATCGGTAATTTTACTGTTCTAAAACTTTTATCTTTGGAGACATTCCTATCTTTGATAATGTGAGAGAGGCTTAATGAACATATCAAAGCATATGAAAATAACCACATAAATCTATCTGACTGGGCGGAACACTGTTCAAATTTTAATCATATCCCAGATCCTTTAGTATATTTAATTTTTGGATCTACGGATAGACATATGAGGGAAATTTTAGAATCATATACAATAAATTGTTGTAAATGTTTTAATAAAAACAAGTATCTTAAGAGTAAATGAAATAACATTAGGCTATTTTAGAAAATTTTTAAAGAAAAATAAGAGATTAAATGAAATTTTAAAATTTAATTAATGATCACATTCTCCCAACAATGATTTGTTTTTCCCAATAAATGTCTCTTATTTTAGTTGTTAATTTAATTTTGTTTTGTAACAAATGACACGATGTTGTGTGAAGTCTGATTATTGTATTGTTATATTTTTGTATTATTTAGAGAGAGAGGTAAGATTATTTTCTTTCTCTTCTCTTATTTATTTTGTATATATTTTTTATTTTATTTACATTTGAGACCTCGAAAAAGTTAATCTGTTCCATTAACGAAATATTGGTCGTTTTCAGGAGAGTATATATTTGTTTTTTTGTAATAAAGTAGCATTTTATATGAAATGTCTAACAGTTTTTGTGAACTCTGTATCCATTTCATATGTATTTAATTGATTTTATAATTTTTGTTGAAGCCAATATTAAGGAAGAAGAGATTAACTAATATAACTGGTTTTAACAAAATATTTAAACTTAGAAAGCAATGCAGAGGAGATGTAATAATAATGTTTTATAATTCAAAATTTGTAGTAAAAGGTTTTCCTAAAGATACTGTTACATCCAATGCAGTATTAATCACCCATCAATAAAAGATGATTTTATCTGCTATGTAATTTACATACTTCTAATTAACCTCCGTTAACTAATAGAAGTTTATTTATAAGTAAATTAAAAACAAAATGTTAGAAATTAAATCTAAAAATGAAAAATCGCTATAATGTATGTGTGTAAGAGATTTTAAAGTAGACATCAATACGAATAGTACACAAAGTAAAGTAACTAATGAATACTTAAAAATATTTTTATAACTTGGGATATAAAAATCAAGTTTACAAAACAACAATTTCTTCCAAAACATGTATAGATCATTGTTTCACACAAATGAATAATTATAATATAGAAACTAATATTAATCTTAGTTTCTATATTATAATACAATGGGATACATCTGATCATTTTTGAATTCTAACACAAATTGAAGATCAAAATAATTTAAATAATTATAAAAGAGAAAAGAATTACAGTATCATGTCAAAAAATTTCTCCTAGAGTACCATGGTCGAATGGGTTCGTTTTTTCGGCTATAAGTAGCTGTTGATAAGGGTATTAATTGCTATACTTTTGTAATCCCCGCACGGCTAGAATTGAGTTAGGGCAGGCCTAGAAGCCAAAAAAAGGCCACTTCCGGTTTGCCCCTTCTTCGTTTTTTACTAAAATCTTTATTTTCCCGCACTTTTCTCCACATAAGACAGGTGTCATTCGATAGCTCTTAGGTAGGGCTATAAATTCGAGTAATCAAATTCTGGCACTTCTTTTGACTACTTAGGAGGGGAGGGGAAAAACCAGTTTTTCCCATAGGACCCCATGTTAAAAAAACTCATAGAGTATGTGGTCGAATCGGTTCGTTTTTTCGGCTATAAATATCTGAGTCCCTTATAAATTGATAAGGGTATTAATTGCTGTAAATTTCGTAATCCCCCCATGGCTAGAAGTGGGTGGGGGCAAGCCTATGGGCCGTGGGACATCTCATGTGTTGCATATTATCAGAGCCGTCACATGGGCGGGGCGACCGGGGCGATCGCCCTGGGCGCCGCGGCAACGGCAAAAATAAAAAAAAAATTGGAAATTCTGTTTTTTTTTGGTTGTAGATTTTTCGGATGGTGAAGGGGGGGGGGGGGAAAAAAAAAGTGTTCATCCTTACAGATAGATGTAATGTCGGGTGTGTGCACGGGGGATTGAGTTTTAGGAGGGGGGGGGCGCCTGACGAAATCTTGCCCCGGGCGCCAACAAACCACGCGACGGCCCTGCATATTATGAACACTTACGGCACCTCCGTCAGTTATTAACTGAAGAAATAAGCAGCAAACAAACCCAGCAGAAAATAAATAATTTTTTTAAACCAATGAATGTAGGCAATCAACATGAACCAGGACCTTCTTGTTCTAAAGATTAATACAGTGTACACGTACACATCTTTTTCAACTCAACCTACTATGTTGAAGGCTGTTTTTTATTTGATATATAATAAACACTTTTTATAGCTAACTGTTTTACTTTAGTTGATGTACCCTGCTGCATTACACCCCTATAAAAATTATTTGTTATAAACCGGACTTTCATTAAAACGGACAACCTTCAGCCCCTATTATTCCGTTATAATGAGATTCTACTGTATAAACAAAATCAAAGAACAGTACTTAAATAAACTTTTAAATAATAATAAAGTTTCTAATAAGAATATGTGGAAATTAATTAAAAGAGATATTGATCATAAAAAGATTATAGATCGTTTAATATTGATGAAACACAGAAAAATGAATATAAGAATCCGAATAGGGGAAAGTCGTGTAAGATGACGAAGAGTGTAAGATGACGAAGAGTGTAAGATGACGAAGTCGGTATTTCTCCGATGCATTCATAGATAGGAGCACCTGTCCAAGCAATTTCCGAGACTCAGGTGATTAGTAATGAAGTTCACTGCAAAGGATGTCGGGCAAAATTGTTTTGCGAGCAGCAACGACTAAGATGTGTTTGTTTCCCGTGCGTTTGTAATTTTTCGACTTCATAGTGTAAGGAATTACTGGAGTACGTTAAGTTGTTTTTGCTCTTTCATAAAATATTCTTAAAATACAACTCATAATGTAAAGAACCATGTGTGGTGTAGGTTGTTTACGATAAACTGCGGTAATGATAAATAAGTTCTAAACCAAATTGGCGACGTGGGTTAAGATGACGAGTTTGCTTAGTTTGTCATCTTACCCAACATGTTTTTGAGTACCTTTTATGAATAGCTTTTGTCCTATTAAAAAAATTGGTTACGAAACTGAATTTAAGTTGCAGTTATTTTTTTTTCTTTTATTTTAAATGCTCATGTATGACTGTTTATTTATGAATGTTTTTGTTATTATAAACAATATGCCACGAAATTATAGTGAAATTAAAGTGAAAGGAGAAAGTGGGATAAGGAGACAATGAATGCAGCTATGGCTGAAGTAAAAGATATAACCTAAGTGTAAATGCTGCAGCAAAGAAACATAACATGCCAGAGCCAACACTAATGTTCTTCTAAATTTTTGTTGTACCTAATTGTTCAAAGTTTTGTTTCATTACGAGCAATCTGTTATTGTAATTTAACTGTTTCATCTTTGACTTTTCTATTTCATGCCACACGTTAGTAAGTGAAATTGTTTCCCTGCATTTTTAAAATTTTAAATGTTTCTATCTTAATGTATTACTTTTATCTGTTCGTCATCTGACCCCCCCCCCCCCTTCGTCATCTTACCCCTTAGGTGGGGTAAGAGGACGAAAATTACTCTTTTTCTTTTTTTTTTTTGGTGAAATATTTTTCATAATTCGAGAGTGTAAAACTGCGTTTCCTATTTTTTTTATTGAACATAAAGGTTACAAGAAATGTCCTTTCAAATTTCCGATTTTTAAACCACTTACTAGGTCAGTCAGGGACAATCTTTGAAGCTTAAGTTCGTCATCTTACCCTACCTTACCCTACTATTTTGCGTTTTTATTACCAAATCAAAATGATATTAAAAAAATTAAATAATAATAATTCCTTTGGTATAGATAATATAACTACGAGAATAATAAAAAATAACGAAGAAAATCTTTCACTTGTTTTGACTGAACTTTTAAAAAGATTTTTCAAACATAAACTTATACTAATCTATGAAAAATTGTATTTATAATACCTGTTTATAAAGAAGGGAATACTGAAGAATATTCAAGCTACAGACCTATATCTATATTATCCAACATTTCTAAGATTATTGAAAGTTACTTAACTAAAGGCATATATAGATTTTATAATAAATTGTAATATTTTGAATAAAAATCAATAGGCATATCAGATAGGTAAAAATACTAATGGTATGTTCAACAACTTAAGTAACGAAATAAATAATAATTTAAATAATACCCAGATAACTTATTTAGCTTATATTTATTTCAGTAAAGCATTTGATTAGTCACAATATATTATTAAGTAAATTAAAAAGCTATGGAATAAAAGAAAATCTATATAACCTTAAATATTAAAAATAGAAAATTTAAAATAAAATTAAAAAATTTCAGAATAAAAAAAAATTATCATAAAAGATAAATAAGTTGAAGAAAAATTAGAATCCTTCATACAATGTTAATTAAAATAACAAAATGGAGATCTATTCTTAATTTTCACGGTTGAAGTCCCTATTATTATTTTTGTAACTATACAGTTGAAAATTTTGAAGTAAGTTTTTTAACATCATCATCTTGACTTTTTTGTTTTAATACAGAATATGTAATTACATGAATTGTTATTAATTTAATTTATTCATTTCAGAGATTTTCACCATAATTCAATGGTTGATTCTATTTATGGACTTTGCTTCTGTCGTAGGAAATACACCAAATCAAATGGAAAATTGCACCATTCATTCTTTTTCTGAACAGAATTCTTCCGTTTCTGAAGAATGTACATTCAAGAATTCAAGTATTGAAATCAGAAAGTTCCGTGATGGTTCACGATTAGAAATTCTAAATAAAGGTAATTCTATTTTATTTTCAACATTGCTCCAAAGTTAAAAATGTAAACTACATTTAATATCAAAAAGCAAATTTTCGAGAAGAAAATGTCTTCTCTTTTTCAAGTCTTAAATAACAATAAGTTGTAAAGATATGGAAGAAAAACAGTACTTCCAATTACATATTATTTCCCATTATTAGATTAAAAATAACTCCTCGTGAAAAAAAAATAATAACAATATTTTTGAAACTAATACTCTTTACATATGATCTTTGTTTTCTGTAACACAATATATCATATGCCTTATTGTTGCAATTTGTGCATATTTTATCTACAAAACTTTTAACTAATCTTACGAAATATTCGTCAATTTCAATTTCTTCATTCTTATTCATATTTTTTCTTTTTGTGTTCCGGATACACAACTTTCTATTATCTTTAATAGTAGAGGCTGTAGAAGAAAGGATATACTAAGGAAATATGGGAATTCTATTTTATTCTGTTTTAACATCTTTAACATGGAAACGAATATAAAAGATTTAAAGATTCGAATGAACTGAATTATTAATATTCTAACTTTTTATATATTTTTTCTAATTCTAAGTAATTCCACAGTTCATGAGCAGTGATAAGAAAATAGCAAATATTGTATCGAACATCATACTATCGTTGGATTTTTTTTTTCCATTTCTTTCTATATCAATATGTATTTCTAAATTAAATACAGAGAAGAAAATTGATGAAAGTCATAGAAGCCTTGTAGTATTAAAATATTATTGGTCGCTTGTGTTCGAGCCAAAGAGCAGAGGTGAGATAATTAAGATTATTGATTATCATTGCTTGATAATTAAGAGTACACACCTAAGAATTATAGAAAAGAATAATAATTCGTAATTTCTGTTCAATCATATCTTCATATTACGTCTACAGAGCACTGCCGCTAAAATCCAATTCATTTAATCCTATACTTTCAACAAACAGTTTCATTTGTCGTTGTCTTTCCACAAAAGGAAAAGTCTTCATTATTTTTAAATTCCAATATTTAGAATTTAAAAATAAATATCTGTCTAATACAAATAGTGTGAATTTTCCCTTTTCTGGAAAAGTTAATTATTTGCATTTACTTAAGCTATTGCAATTACATAGCCTTACAATGGTCCGAAAAACCCCATTCAATTCATGGAGCTAATTACGGAGAGGAGGGTCCCTGATTGTATAAAATGGAAATAATACAGGTGGTGAATTATAATCTTTGAATCATGTTAGTGTTTTTTGGAGTGAGTAAAAGTTTCATCATATTTTACATTGAATTTATATTTTTTGAAATACAAACATAACTTCAGCGTGATTAATTCACTCAAGGCTACAAATTGAATTTTGAAACCTTTCTTTCCAGATTTCATTGAAAGAATAACTCTCCGTAGCTATCTTTTTAATATAAGTCTTTGACAAGTGTTATCCCTATAGTAACTTCATTATTAACGTAATAAAAGTACAAAACAAAGTATAGCAGTTTCATTTTACTGGGGAGGTGAGCTGAAAACTAATCAGAATCCGAAATTTTTGATTACTGTAGGAATAACAGCGTAACAGTAATTTATTTGAGAGTTTATGTCGACAATAAGAATTGCTACCTCGACGTTGGATTAGAATTCCTTCTTGAAGCTGAGTCTAAGAGTGGTGGTCTGTTCGAACATAAAAATTCTACTTGATCTGAATTCAGACCGGTGTTAAGTTCTACAAATTCTATTATTTGTTTCTATACGATGTTCTCATTGCTCGATTTACATGGAAGTCGAAATATATTGTAACGTTTTATCCGGACCAAAGAAACAATTGCTCCGTTTTCATTAAAAAAGGTAAACAAATGAAAAAAAAATCAGTCCGCCAGAACTTGAATTGTTATCTCAACAAAGAGAACGGCCTCCAGAAATTCAATTGTTAACACACTTGTAACACTGCCTTCCTTAAGACATCTCGTACCTTCCCTGCCTTATTTGGACCTTTGTAAGGAGATAGTACACAAGGATAGGCTATCTTGCTCTTTGAAGACAGTTTTCTTTAGATACAATTTACGATATCATGCAGGCGGGTTATAATGCCTACAGTTCTTCCCATGTACAATATAGTTGAGCGATAATCCTTTTCTTCTGTTTGGATTGTACAGTGACACTTGATCTTCCGGCTGAAATGCTGGGTTATTAGGATGTCTGCCATAGCGAGCTTTCATTTGGTCACTCGCCACCTTAATCCTTTCTGTGGCTAATTTATATAGCCACATTCATTGTGGCTATATAATGAATATATTATAAATGTAATAATATATTTTATTAAATTCATTAATTCGTCCATTAATTACAAAAAAAGGTGAGCTCAAAAAGGGGGGAGGGGTCCGGCAAAATCTCACCAAATCTCATTTAAGGGGGAGGGTGTCAATGAAAATATCATGTCAACTTTTTAATTGAGAGAAAATACATATTAAAACAGACTTTTAGACTTTTTGAAATCTCACATATGGGGGAGGGGGTAGGGGGTGTCCCACCATATCTTACCAAATCTCACCACCAAGGAGGGGGGGGGGTCCAAATTTTAAAAAAAACACCTCACATAATTATTGGACGTCCCCTTATTTAGTTTCTTTTGTTTGCAACTTTGTTTTTGTAACTAAATAAATATCTTCATGCACGAAAAAAAAAATGAGAGCTTAAATAAAAGAAAAAATGGAAAAATGAAATTCGCTGCTAACAAGTAAACCTTCTCTCCTTTGATACCGGTTTTCCAGAAACCCATATATTTTCTGAAAGCTTATGTCACAAGTAGAAAAACTGGGAAATCTTAGGGGCAAACGGCCAAGCGTTTAGGAGCTAAGGACCCACAAAGTATCAGTAAAGTGTTGGAAACATGACACCAAAAGTCGCTAAAATGCTTGTTTCACGTACTTATGTAAATTAATAATATGGTAAGAAGGTGGAGATCTCAATATAAAGGAAGAAACAACTCGTTGAAAAGAAACAACTTAATTTTTTATTTTAAAGTTAAAGAAGTGTTGTTGTTTTTGGATTACTGTGAAATTGAAATATAATGTATGCATAAACAAACAAGAAGTTCATGAAAAAAGTTTCTTTCTTAAAAATTGTCTGTAACTTTTTAATTTCTAATTCTTTTTATTAATACTTTTGTTTTTCTTTCTTTAAAGTCGCAAAATACCATACAAACGAAAAGACTATATTTATTTTCAAGTTGCTGAAATATAAATTTTTCCAATTCCTGAAAAAAGAAATTGGATTAAATCCACCTTACTTTCTTCCGTTGTTTAAAATCAGATTAGCTAATCAGATTAACATTTCAACGATCAAATGTGTAAATAAGTGTTTTCTAAAAGAATTAATATGTATTGTTAGACATTGTCTCACAGTGACAAAATAAAAAATTAAGTTAT